>CAUYTI010045283.1:0-29363 GCA_963575145.1 Galago senegalensis | reverse complement strand
GCCAGCCACGTACACCTAAGGTGGCGGGTTCGAATACCCAGCCCAGACCCGCCAAACAACAATGACGGCTGCAACCAAAAAATAGCCGGGCGTTGTGGCAGGCGCTGGAGGTCCCAGCTACTTGGGAGGTGGAGGCAGGAGACTCGCTTGAGCCCAGGAGTTGGAGGTTGCTGTGAGCTGTAATGCCACGGCACTCTACCCAGGGGGATGGCTTGAGGCTCTGTCTCAAAAAAAAAAAAAAATTAAACATATAGTTACCATTTGATCCTTTAATTTCACTCTTAAGGATATATCTAAGAGAAATAAAAATATGTCCACATAACAATAGTAGTAATCATACCCAAAACATGGAAACAACACAAATGTCTATAAACTGACTAATGGATAAATAAAGTACAGTATGTGCACATACATACTATTTGGTAATAAAAAAATGAACTAGTGATAGATATCACATTGAAAACATTATGCAAAGTAACAGAAGTCAATCACAAGGACAACATAGTACATGATTCTGTTTACATGCGATGTTCAGAATAGGCAAATCCATAGAGCAGAATGAAAAAACACTGAATTATATACTTTATTTATGTACTTATTTATTTATTTATTTATTTATTGAGATAAAGTCTGACTCTGTTGTCCTGTGTAGAGTGCCATAGCTCATTGCAACCTCAAACTTTTTTTTTTTGAGACAGAGCCTCAAGCTATCACCCTGGGTAGTGCCGTGGCATCACAGCTCACAGCAACCTCCAACTCCTGGGCTCAAGCAAGTCTCCTGCCTCAGCCTCCCAAGTAGCTGGGACCACAGGCGCCCACCACATCGCCCGGCTGTTTTTTGGTTGCGGCCATTATTGTTGTTTGGCAGGCCCTGGCTGGATTCGAACCTGCCACCATAGGTGTATGTGGCTGGCACCTTAGCCACTTGAGCCACAGGCTCCGAGCCACAACCTCAAACTTTTGAGTTCAAGCAGTCCTCTTGCCTCAGCCTCCCAAGTAGCAGGGACTACTGGCATGTACCATGATGCGCAGCTAGTATTTCTATTCTTTAGTAGAGATGGGGTCTCACTCTTGCTCAGGCTGGCCTTGAACTCATGAGTTCAAGCAATCCACCTACTTTGGCCTTCCAGAGTACAGGTATGAGCTACTGGGCCTGGCCATGAATCATATACTTTAAATGGATGAACTGTCAGGGATATAAACTATCTCAATAAAGCTGTTATTTTTTTTTTAATTGAGTTGTCCCCAAAATGGAAAATGATATGTGTACCTAACTAGAAATAATGTTAAGCAAAGGCAAATGGCCATTGCTGGAGACATTACTATAAAAGATGTATTCAATCCATGGTTCCCAATAACAGCTCACAGATCAATACATAAGAACAGCCCAGAGAATTTAATAGTTCTTGGGCTTCCAAAAGCATCTAATTCCGTAGGTCCAGTGGGTTCCAGGAATCTATTTTTTCCAAAATATTAAGGGACTATAAATGTTTTCTGTAACATGGATACCTTTTATAATGCTTCAGTCAAGACTTTTAGTATGCCCATCACTGGAATATTGTTCACTATACTCAACAGATAAAAGTTGTTACCACTAACTTCCACCTACCCCCTTCCCCTTTTTGGTATCCAGTGACCTTTACATCTCTTTGTGCCCATGTGTGCCAATTGATCAGCTCTCAATTACTAGAGAGTGTGTGGTGGTTATTTTTCCATTCCTGAGATACTGCACTTTAGGAAAATCATCTCCAGTTCCATCCAAGTTGCTGCAAAAGACATTATTCAATTCCTTTTTATGACTGAGTACTACTCCATGGTATATATATATATTTTCTTAATCCACTCATTCATTAATAAGTATTTAGGTAGATTCTACATCTTTGTGGCATAAATTTTGCTGTATAAAACACCTGAGCTCAGGTGTCTTTTCAATAAAATGACTTCTTTTCCTTTAGGTAGATACCCAGTGGTGGGACTACTGGGTTGAATGGTACATTCACATTTGTTTCTTTGAGAAATTTCCATACTGTTTTCCATAGAATTGTACTAATTTGTAGCCCCACCAACAGTGTTTAAGTGTTCTTTTCTCTATGCATCCACATCAGCATCTGTTGTTTTTTTTGCTTTTTAATAATGGCCATTATGACAAAGGTAAGGTGGTATCTCACTGGTTTTAATTTTTATATAGGTTGTATTTCCCTGGTGATTAGTAATATCATAATTCATAAGCACTTCTTCATGCTTCTTAGCCATCTGTCTATTTCCTTTTGAAAAACTTCTGTTCATGTCTTTTGCTCACTTTTTAATGTGTTTTTTTCTTGATGATTTGAGTTCTTTGTATTCACTCTATATTAAGCCCTTTATTGGGTGTATCGTTTGTGGATATTTTCTCCCATTCTGTAGGTTGTCTATTTGTTCTGTTGATTATTTCCATTGTTAAAATGTCCACGACACCCAAAGCAACTTACAAATTCAACATAATCCCTATCAAAATACCAACATCACATTTCACAGATCTAAAACAAAAAATAATGCTACACTTCATTTGGAACCCAGAAAGAGCCTGAATAGCCAAAACAATCTTAAATAAAAAGAACAAACATGGAGGTATTACATTACATAATGTCAAATTATACTACAAGACTATAGATCGTAATCCTAATAACATGGTATTGGTATGAAAGTGGAAACACAGACCAATGGAACAGAATAGAGAACCTAGAAATAAAACCAGCTACCTGATCTTCGACAAAGCAGACATCACTGGGGAAAGGAAGTCCTATTTAACAAATGCTACAGAGAAAACAGGACAGCCACACACAGAAGAAAGAGACAGGATCCCTATCGGTCACCATATTCAAAAATCAATTCAAGATGGATAAAGGACTCAAAAATAAGGCATGAAACTTCCCCCCCAAAAAAAATTCCAGAAGAAAATGTATGAAAAACTCTTCTAGACACCAGCCTAGGCAAAGAATTTATGACTAAGACCCTGAAGGCAAATACAGCAACAAGGAAAACAAATAAATAAGACTTGATTAAATTTAAAAGATTTGCACAGCAAAGGAAATAATCAACAAAGGAATTTATATTTTTAATAAGCTTCCCAAGTTTTTTTGTATGGTCGGTTTTTTTTTTTTTTGCAGTTTTTGGCCAGGGCTGGGTTTGAACCCACCACCTCTGGCATATGGGGCTGGCACCTTACTCCTTTGAGCCACAGGCGCCGCCCCCCAAGTTATTTTTATGTCTATCTAGAACTGGAACTCCTGGACCACCAAGGCCCTCAATGATTTTTGTGATTCTCTAATATCCATGAGATATCTATCTAGTATTTTAACTCAACTAAAAATCTCAAGTTCCTTAATGGAACTTACCTCTTTGCACAAAGAATCTGAATATAGAAAGAGATAGCTTTGTCTGACGGATTACGGCACCCCACATATTTCCATTAACCTTATATGTGTCCTCTACTTAAGCTACTTCAAATCTTTTTTTGGAAAGGAGTAGGTTTAACTAAATTGAATGAATAAAAGAGATTGCATATATTCTCTAAAATTATAATTCTCAAAATGGGACACACTGGAGAGTCCAATTTTTTTGCAAATATTTATAATATTTTTGTATTAAAAATACAGTTATATTAAAGAATCAAATATAAAACTGATATAAGTGTTTAAGATAAAGCATAGAAATGTCAAAGAAATTCCATATTTGCCACAGGAACTATGTTGGACTACACTCTCAGATTCTAAGGGTACATATTCACTCTCTTCTGTAACTAGTACTTCAGCAGAAAAATCCAAGAAATCTAGGCCATTCTGTTGGATGATGAAAGAGGTAATCCCCTTCATTCAAAAGCATATGTAAACTAGTCAGGTTATTAGTCTGACTAATCAGGAGCACATAAGAAAGGGTAAAACAGTCTGCACTGAATCTAAGAACTAAACCATCTTCTGTTAAGTTGAATGAAAAGTCCCTCAGAGGCAAGGTGTGCTCAGGGAAATGTCTGCTAGGGTCAAGGCCTTATTGTTTATCCTGTACTAGTATTTTAAACAAATGATAATGAACATCAAGTGCAACCTCCAGGGATATTTGGACATCACCCAGCTAGTGGAAGGTATACACTGCTTGCTTATCTGGACTTACGCAGCCCCTGGATCCATGAAGAAGGAAGCCCCATCTAGTCAACCTAGATGAACTATCATTAAAGAGAAGGTAGGTTCCTAGATTTGTAATCTTTCTCTTAGGTCTAATGCTTCGAATTTTTGGTTGCTCTTTTGCAACTAATTACTCAAAACCATTTGTGATAACTACACTCAAGGACTAAGCACTCAAAAGAGTAACATTATAATATCAGCTCTGACACAGAATTATATAAATCTAGGTGGACTTCCTCAGTACTAAAATAGAAGAGTGAAATAAGATGGATCTTAAAGTCTTGTTAGGTTTTAAAATCTATACTCTTATAATTCTTGCCAATATTGCAGATATTTCAAATGTAATTTCAAAAAAATGAAGTTGTAAACACATCTTTCTCCTTCTTTCCATCATACTTTTCCCTTTTGCATTATCCTAGGTCAAAGCCCTTTTTCCTCACTAAATTTCTAAAACCAACCTCAATCCCAGTCTTCAATCTCTCCTTAATCCAATTCCTTGAACACATTGCTGTTAGATGACCCTCCCTTCCTCATTACCTTCAAAGGCTCTTAACCCAGCACTTCACACACACTACAATCGTCTCCCAACTTATCTCACTTTTTCTAGCCCTTCCTTATATTAACTTATATATATATATATATATTTTTTTTTTTTAGACAGAGCCTCAAGCTATCCCCCTGGGTAGAGTGCCGTGGCTTCACAGCTCACAGCAACCTCCAACTCCTGGGCTCAAGCGAGTCTCCTGCCTCCGCCTCCCAAGCAGCTGGGACCACAGGCGCCCGTCACAACGCCTGGCCATTTTTTGGTTGCAGCCGTCATTGTTGTTTGGCGGGTCCGGGCTGGATTCAAACCCGCCACCTCAGGTGTATGTGGCTGGTGCCCCAGCCACTTGAGCCACAGGTGCCGAGCCAACTTATATTTCAAGAAATCTATCAGCACCTCCTTCAGCAATCATAGCTTCTTCAAATTTGCTTGTCATTCCCTACCTGAAATATTCTCTACCATACTTCCCACTTTTGTTCAATTCTTCAAGAATGAGTATAAGTCGCACCTCAACAACAAAGCATTTCTGACTTCCTTCTGCAAACTACTGGGGCATTTAGCCTGTAATACATCTTTGGCATAGGACAAATGCTAAACTACCATGGGCAGGCAGATTTAATCCAGCAGGGGTCTACAGTGAAATGTTTCCTTCATTTGTTCCAGATAAGCCCCTCAGCTTCAACATGGAGTAAAGACAGAAGGTGCCAAAATAATGTATACACATTTTAAGCGCTGTTATCTATGTATTGCTTTCCAAAACTGAACTGAAGATATCTTTACTGGTCAAGCGTACATCCATTTTACCTATAATTTGTACACTTTTCAGGAATGATCAATTTTATTTCTAACAAGATGTATATTTCTATACAACACTTAAAAATGTATATACTTTTTTTTGGCACCTTCTATGTGTATACATAACACAAGGCATCTAAAGGGGTCACATTTAACTTCTTAAATTTTTAATCAGGCTAGGCGCAGTGGCTCATGCCTATAATCCTAGCACTGTGGGAGGCCAAGGTGGGTGGATTGCTTGAGTTCACAAATTCGAGACCAGCCTGAGCAAAAAGCAAGACCACGTCTCTACTAAAAATAGAAAAACTGAGGCAAGAAGATCACTTGAGCCCAAGAGTTGGAGGTTGCGGTGAACTATGATGAAGCCACAGCACTCTACCCAGGGTGACAGCTTGAGGCTCTGTCTCAAAAAAATTTTTTTTCTTTAATCAAATAAAATAACACACTTTCTTATGTAAAATAGCCCAACTACAGCCCAGGATGAAGGAGCGAAATGGAGTGGGAAGGGAGGGGAAGGAGGTTTGATAGAGGGAGGAAAATGGTGGGACCACACCTATGAAACACATTGTAAGGGTACAAGTCAAATCTATCAAGTATAGAACATAAATGTCTTAACACAATAATCAAGTAAATGAGGTGAAAGCTATATTAATTAGTTTGATGTAAGCACTCCAAATTTTATTAAAAAATCAACACATTATACTCCACATATGCATAAATATATTCATGATCTATGTGTATATGACTTAATACAGGAAAAATAAATAAATAAAAATAAAATAACACCAGATTGCATTATTATTTTATAACGGGCCAGGCATGGTGGCTCATGCCTGTAATCCCTGCCCTCTAGGAAGTGGATTGCTTAAGCTCAGTAGTTCAAGACCCAGCCTAAGCAAGAGCGAGACCTTGTCTCTAATAAAAATAGAAAAACTAGGGTGGCGCCTGTGGCTCAGTGAGGAGGGCGCCAGCCCCACATACCAAGGGTGGTGGGTTCGAACCCGGTCCCAGCAGAACTGCAACCAAAAAATAGCTGGGCATTGTGGCAGGCGCCTGTAGTCCCAGCTACTTGGGAGGCTGAGGCAAGAGAATTGCTTAAGCCCAGGAGTTGGAGGTTTTAAACAGATATTTTAATACCTGGTTTTAAACAGCTATCTGTGAGCTGTGTGACTCCACGGCACTCTACCAAGGGGATAAAGTGAGACTTTGTCTCTACAAAAAAAAAAATATATATATATACATATATATATATATATATATAGAAAAAGTAGCCAGACGTGGTGGCACATGCCTGTAGTCCCAGTTATTCAGGAGGCTGAGGCAGAAGGATAGCTCAAGCTGAAGACTGTGAGGCAGCTGTGAGCTATAATGCCATGGTACTCTAGCCTAGGCAACAGAGGGAGACGCTGTCTCAAAAAAAAAAAAAAAGGAAAAAACCATAACAAATCTATCCCACTCTTGCCAACAGTATTTTTACAGCTCTATTCTAAAGTTTAAAATAATTCTTTAAGTTTAATACTGTTTAATACTTCCCCTTTAAAAACAGGGGCAAGATTTCAAAGTAAATCATGAAAACTCTTAATTACAAAACTTTAACAAGATAAAACATTTCCAGAAAACAAAACTAAGAAGGTAGTTTTGAACAAAAATAAACTACAAAGTTTTTGGTATCGTTTAATAAAGAACACTTAATCTGGACTTCACCCTTCTGATAATCATGCTGAGATAATGTGGAGACGAGTCCAAATTTGCCACTTTCACTCCTATACAAAAGGGCCTCTTAAAAAGCCAAGAAATACTCTCCTTACAAGTCCTGTGATGAAGTGTTAGTAAACATTAGAAAATTGATTGCAGGCATGAAATATTAAGTTGAAACAAAGAAAATGTTTTCATCATGTTTCTTTAAACTAAAGTAAAAATGTTTCCCCCAATAGGGTAGAGACTTTCATTAATTCAAAGAAGCCTGACAGTAAAACTCCAATGAATAGAATCTCTTATTTGACTAATTGGGCACACAAAGAGTTGTACTTATTTCACAGGACAGAGAAAAGATGGGTGGGGAAAACCCCACGTTTGACAAATCTGTTTAGCAACTGTCAAAAGTCAATTTTGTTTTTCTTACAACAAATAAAGATCCATTTGAGTGAGCCTGCAGTACTCACCTGCAGAGCCGCAGGGTCTGGCAGGAATTCAGCATCCTCTCCAAAGATAAAATCAGGGGGCAGCTCTGGGTACTGGGCATTGAAAATGATATCCCCTGGAAAGAAAGAAAAGAATAGGTTCTTCTTATTTCTTTGCAATACATAAATAGTCTAAAGAATGTATCAGAAAAACTCCAAAAGAAATTTATATTAGCTTAAGAAAAAAATATTGAAAGGTATTTTCTGAGTGATTAATTCTTAAAATAAAAGAACTGATACCCTCTTTTGAATTAACTTCCACAACAAGCAATCGAAAAAGTTGTATCACTTAATATATTATGAATGTAATTTTATCTCTTATTACACTATGAATATAAACATCCAAGTAGAAAAATAGAAGCAGCTACATCCAGTTTACTTTTTTGTTTTTGAGACCGAGTCTCACTATGTCGCCCTTGGTAGAGTGCCCTGGTGTCATAGCTCACAGCAGCCTCTAACTCTTGGGCTTAATTGATTCTCCGGCCTCAGCCTCCCAAATAGTTGGGACTACAGGCACCTGCCACAATGCCTGAGAAAGCAGCTACATCCAAAGTACATGCTGATTATTTTTATAGGAAATAAAAATAAGCTTTAATAAGCTTAATAAGCTTTCAGTGAAGACTAAATCTGAAAAAAAAAAAAAGACTGATTCTGTATAGACATAATCCTTGCCTGGCAGAAATTAAACATATATACAGTTTGGCATAATGGAAAGAACATTTAGCTCGGAGTGAAAAAGTTAGATTTTTATCCACAAGGTCTCTTAATTATTTGTTAACTCAAGTAATCTTGGCAAATTTTAATTTCTTTAGCCTTCAGTTTGTTCTTCAGAAGAAGGTACACTAGTACTGACATCACAGATCAACTGTACAGATAAAAAGCCATGTAGTGCCTAGCATTGTGTCTGGCATATAGTAAGCACTCAACAAGTGATACAGGAGTCCTACTGTTGCTATTTGTAGAATAGTAGTCTAAAACACAAGACAAATAACAAAGTTACATGAGCAAATTTATGATGTAAAGTCTACCTATTTCTTGACTCCTTTTGTAGCTCTCTTTTTTTCCTCTGCTCACTCCAAGAATCAGAGTTCATCATCTGCCTATACTAGAAAGCAGATTGGTTTACCAATAATCTAACACACATTTTGGGCTAATAGTGTATAAGAGTGTTCATGCTTGCATATATGCACACAACCTCTGCATAAATACATACAATATAATTGTATCAATCATTTGTCTAATGATATCCAAATTTAAACAGACTTTGGGCCTCATTTGACCCCTTAAATCTCTACACGAGGCATTTCAACATCAAACTCAGCAAGTCTAAAAAAATGAGATCATGACTACCCCTTCTTTTACTCCCCTTATTACCTATCTGTCTTCCCTAGAAATAGCACTGCTATTCCTTAATAACCCATGGTGAAACTTTACTGTCATCTTTGACCTTACACACATATCCTTTATACTCTTAGAAAAAAAATCATCTCAATTTTTCCTCCAAAATGTTACCCACATGGATTTTCCCTACTGCTAACAGTCCTATGGAGGCCCAGATCACCTAGGCCACAGATTCATGCATCCATTGAATAAATATTTGAACTCTGCTTAGAGCTCTATGCTAGGCACTGAAGATCAAACAAAAACCCCTACTATTAAGGAGCTGACAGACTACAGAAACTCAATCACTAACCAATCATTACTACACTCTCTTAAATGGTTTCCTAGTACCAACTGCCCTCCAGCCTATAATATAAATTATCACCAAGTAACTCTTCAAGTTTTGCCCCCAAACTTCCTAATTCAAGAAACTTCAATGATTCTCTGATAGCAAATGGAGTAATGGCACACTTTCCAAACTGGTACTTAAGGTCTCCAAAATGTAACGTTCCTACCTAATCATCCACCATTCTCTTTATCTATGAGCCAATACCAATCCTTTATTCCTGTCAATGTGATCTGCTCAATGCCCTCCAAATACAGTGATAGCCAGTTAAAATGTTCTCTCTCCTTGCTCAGTTCTCACCATCCCTTATCAGCCCATTAAATTACCTTCTTCCTGAATGAAGGCTTCCCTAACAAATGTGGTACACACTGATTGTTGTTACTTCCAAAACTCAACAATACTGACTACTTCTGCCATTTACTTGAGTATTTAATTATAAATAGTTTCATGTTGTCTTACTGTTCTATTCACTTTAAAAAACCATAATAAACACAACCTACATGTGAGGCACTGTAATACACACTGTCTCAATACAAAGATACTTATCCTCAAGCAGTTTATGTTTAGTGAGAAAGACAAGACATATACCCCAAACCACAAACATACAGCAGTACAAGGTAATCATATATATGTAATTGTCCTAAATATCTTCTAAGCAACCGCAGAATCGGCATGTTCTTATACTTATTTCATGTCTGTAACAGGGCAAAGGGCAGCACAAATAGAATATATTCAAGAAAAGCTCAATAAATGAAAGAAATGCCCTTCTCTGAATTAAATACTAAGAAAATCTTGAGTAAAAAATAAAGCATAGCAAAGTTAGTCCTGGAGCTTTTTGTGGGAAATAACTTTAAGCAAGAAAATATACCCTTCAGAATTTGGGTATAGAATTAAATTATCAAAAGTAGTATAATCACCACCTCCGCTTCACCTTACCCACTATCATCATCTCAGATTATCGACTATATCTATTAAATATTACATGGCAAAGAAGCGCTAACAGGACAGTGATTGTCCTGCTCATTCCTTCTATTAAATATACCCAGCAAGCACAATTTATTACAAGGACACATACTTCAGAGATGTGTTTTTAAAAGTCTTATAGTTGGCCTAATTTAGTTGTTTCTAAGGAAAATAAATTCACAAACTTAATAGAGCACAGACATCAAGGTTTTAAAAAACATCAAGCTGGCATCAATTGTGCTTTGGTGTTGGAAAAATCAATAACATGCTAAATTCCAACAAAAGAAATTTTATGACTTTCGTTACTATAAGACGATAAGAAGCTGGATTTTCAAGTTCACAAAGAAGCATTGTTAAAAATAAGTATTTCCAAACCAGTAAACATTAAAAATCTGATTCAAGGATATCCACTCTTGCCAATTCTATTCAGCATTGTACTGGAGGTGGTACTGAAAGCTCTGGCCAAGGCAGTTAGGCAAGAAAAAGAGATAAAATGCACCTAGATAGGAAAGAAAAATTATTTCTGTCCACAGACAACATGATCTTGCATATAGAAAGTCCTACCTTAATAGATCCATAAAACTAGTAAGAGAACTAATAAGCAGCTTCAGCAAAGGCTGTAAGACACAGAGAAAAGCACAAAACCAACTGCATTTCTGTGCAATAGTAGTGAACAATTCAAAAATGAAAAATTTTTAAAACTTCCATTTAAAATACATCAAAATGAATAAAATACTTTGGAGTAAACAAAGGAGTACAAGACTTATACATGAAGACTTTATAACACTGTGAAGGAATTAAAGAAGACTTAAGCAAATAGGAAGATAACTCATATTTGTGGGTCAGAGTATTAACATTTTAATACTGGTAAAATGGCAACACTACCCAAGTTGATGTATAGATGCCAAGCAATACCTATCAAAATCCCAGCTGGATTCTTTGCAGAAATTGACAAGCCAATCCTAAAAATGATATGCAAATGTAAGAAATCCAAATAGCCGAAACAATTTTTTAAAAAAACAAAAAAAAGGGAAGCGGTTAGGGCACCAGCCACATACACCAGGGATGGTGGTTTCAAGCCTGGCCTAGGCCTGCTAAATAACAATGGCAACTGCAACAAAAAAATAGCTGGGCATTGTGGTGGGTGCCTGTAATCCCAGCTACTTGGGAGGGTGAGGCAAGAGAATTGCTTAAGCCCCAGAGTTTGAGGTTGCTGTGAGCTATGATGTCACAGCACTCTACCCGGGGAGAAAGCTTAAAACTCAAAAAAAAAAAGGAAGGAAAGATTCATAGTTCTTAGTTACAAAGCCACAGTAATGAAGACAGTGCAGTGTGTGGGGCTGGCATAAAGATGGACATATAGATCAATGGAGCAGAATTCAGAGTCTATAAATAAACTTTCACATTTATGGTCAAATGATTTTTGACAAAGGTGCCGAGACAATGCAACTGGGCAAAAGTCTTTTCATCACTTCTCCTTTCCATCACCCACTAGGATGGCTACTATCAAAACAAAAGATAACAAGTGTGGGTGAGATGTTGAGAAACAGGAACCCACCAGCAGTGTTGGCAGGTACAGCCACTATGGAGAACAGTATGGCAATTCCCCAAAAAATCAAATACAGCATTTCTATATGATCCAGCAATTCCACTTCTGGATACATATCCTAAATAACTAAAAGTAGGCTCTCAAAGGGATATCTGTACACCCCTCTTCACAGCAGCATGAGTCACAATAACCAAAGAGTAGAAGCAATTCAAATGTCCGTCAATGGACACCAAATGTCATCAATAGGTGAAAGGATAAAACAAAAATGGTATATATTTATATACACACATACATATATACACACACATAATGAAATATTATTCATCCTTAACCCTTAACAAAGGAGGAAATTCTAACACATACTACAACCTGAATGAATACTGAAGACGTTATGCTAACAGTCACAAAAAGACAAATGACTCCATTTACATCAGGTACCTAAAGAAGTTAAATGTATAGAGACAGAAAATAGAATAGTGATTGCCAGTGTTAGAAAGAAGAAAGAAACCTCAGCGCCTGTGGCTCAAGTGGCTAGGGCGCCAGCCACATACACCTAAGGTGGTGGGTTCGAATCCAGCCCGGGCCCACCAAACAACAATGATGGCTGCAACCAAAAAAATAGCCAGGCGTTGTGGCAGGCACCTGTGGTCCCAGTTACTTGGGAGGCTGAGGCAGGAGACTCGTTTGAGCCCAGGAGTTGGAGGTTGCTGTGAGCTGTGATGCCATGGCACTCTGCCCAGGGGGACAGCTTAAGGCTCTGTCTAAAAAAAAAAAAAAAAAAAAAAAAGAAAAGAAAAAAAGAAGAAAGAACGAAAAATTTTTGTTTAAATAGGAATAGAAGTTCAGTTTTATAAGATGAAAAAAGTTATGGAGATCAGTTGCACCGTGTGACTATAACACTACTGAAATGTACACTTAAAAATGGTTAAGATGGTAAATTTTGCTATGTATATTTTACCACAATTAAGGTTTGCTTTTTCCTTTTTTTTTTTTCAAGAAAAAAAGCATCTTTTCAACACCTGATGCTGGGGCTAATGGACAACCACAAGCAAAAGAAGGAAGTTGGGCTCCTCACACCATACACAAAAAAAATTAAAACTCTCATCCTTCAAAGGATACTATCTAGAAAGTAAAAAGACAACCAATAGAATGGGGAAAAAATCTGGTAAATCATATAGCCAGATATGGAACTTGTACTAATAAGGGACTTGTACTCAAAATACATAAAGAACTCTTACAACTCAACAACATAAAGGACAATAGCCAAATTTTTAAATGGGCAAAAAATCTGAATAGACATTTCTCCAAAATAGATATACAAATGCCCCAGAAGCACATGAAAAGATGCTCAACATCACTAACCATTACAGACGTGCAATCAAAATCACAATGAGAAACTACTTCATAACCTCTAGGATGGCTGTAACCAAAAAGGCATATAAATAACAAGGTTGGTAAGGATATGGAGAAATTAAAACACTTATGCAGTGCAAGTAGAGATGTAATATGGTATAACCACTTCTGAAAACAGTCCAACAATTCCTCAAAAAGCTAAACATAAAATTACTATTTGACCCTGTTATTCCACTTTTAGGTACATACCCAAGAGAACTGAAAACACACAACCACACAAAAACATGCAAAGTGATGTTTGTAGCAGCATTACTCACAATAGCCAAAAAGTGGAAACAACTAATGTCCATCAACTGATGAATGAGTAAGTGAAATGTGACACACACATACAATGGAACACTATTCAGCTATACAAAAGAAAGAAATATTGATATAGTGCGTGGATGAACCATGAAAACATTATGCTAAGTGAAAAAAGCTAGACACAAAAGGTTGCATATTTTATTATTACTGTATGATTATACAAAGTGGCCAGAATATACTAATCCATAGAGACAAAAAAGTAGATTAATAGTTGCCAAGCAATGGGAAAGGGAGGGGACGGGAAATCACTGCTAACTGGTACAAGGTTTCTTTTTGTGGTGATAAAATGTTCTGGAATTAGTGTTGATGACTGCACAACTTTGTGGCTTTACAAAAAAAACCAGTGAATTGTATACTTCAAAGGGTGAACTGGATGTTATATAATTATATCTCAATAAAGCTGTTTTTTAAAACCTAATGCTAAAATTTGTCCCACTTTAAACAAATCTGATCTTAAGTACAAATAAATTACAAAGTGTTTACTGAATGGATGTGGGTAAGTTTACTTTTTATAAATAAAATCATACTGAAAATGCAATTTGGGCAGTTATCCATTTAAAAGAACCCTGCAGTAAGCCCTTTTTAAAAGTAACGAATATTTTAACGAAATGAATATTTACAAAGATCTTTATTTTTTAGGCAATTTCCCAAATATGTCCTTTTAAAAAGATAGCACTGGGGGACGGTGTATATGGCTCAAAGGAGTAGGGCACCGGCCCCATATACTGGAGGTGGCAGGTTCAAACCCAGCCCTGGCCAAAAACTGCAAAAGAAAAAAGCTTGCACTGGGTAATGTTAAAGATATTTTTTTAATTTTTTTAAAGACTTTTTTCTTTTAATTATTATGGTTACATAATACAGTAGAATCTCTCTAAGTTGACCATCTAAGAGACTATAACAAACTGTTCAACATATGAAGGTAGTCAACATAAGGAACTAGGCCTTAGAACATGTGGGGCATATTTGGTTTATGAAAATTAGGTCAACTTAAGGACATGGTCAATATAGGGGGGTGGTCAACTTTGGAGGTTCTAGTGATGTTTTATTTATTTATGGATTACATGCAATATTATAATATAAGCATACAACATGTAATGACCAAATCAGGGTAATCGGTACATCTTTCACCTCAAATACTTATCATTTCTCTATGTTAGGACCATTCCAATTTCATCTTTTTAATTAATTTGAATTCTACAATAAATTATTGCTAACTGTAGTCACACAGTTGTGCTTCCAAAACACTAGACATCTCCTTCCTTATATAGTTCATTTTTCAAAACATTTTAAGAAAGCTAAAAGTATTTGAATATATAATAAAGTTTTTAGAAAAAAGAAAAAGAAAGAATATGCACCAAAGGATCTTTCAAGAGACAGCTGGGGGCTCGGCGCCTGTGGCTCAAGCAGCTAAGGCGCCAGCCACATACACCTAAGGTGGCGGGTTCAAATCCCCAGCCCGGGCCCACCAAACAACAATGATGGCTGCAACCAAAAAATAGCCAGGCGCTGTGGCGGGCGCCTGTGGTCCCAGCTACTTGGGAGGCTGAGGCAGGAGACTCGCTTGAGCCCAGGAGTTGGACGTTGCTGTGAGCGTGATGCCATGACACTCTACCCAGGGGGATAGCTTGAGGCTCCGTCTCAAAAAAAAAAAAAGAAAAAAGAGATGGCTGGGAGGAGAGCTTACTATATTATACATAGAAAAAATATTTATAAGTAATTTTCAAAACAAAGAAATGAGTTAAAATATTTTTCAGAATCTCACACTCTTACTTTTCAGAATTTCTCAAACTCCTACCTTAGACCTCAAAGAATTCTGAAACACTTTACTTCAATATTCTACAGCCTCTTCGAAGTAAACTATAGCATTGTTTTCTTGCCATGGAGAATAGTCAATAAATCAGTCAAGAACATTTATTAAAAACCCTCCATGCACAGATGCACATACTGGACACCTTGGGGGTTATACAGGAAGTAGAAAACATAGTGCCTGACCCCAAGGCAGACACATGGTGGAGAAAAGACCAACACAAATCATAAAAGAGCAATAATATCACATTTCCTTTATTTCACCCTGGAGAAGATGATGTGAACACAGATTACTTGGATACTGCTTACTTCAACTTTTCATTAAAAAAGAAAAGTAGACAGGAGAACAAAGAAATAAAAATAGGATCAGAGGTGATATATGGTGAAGTTAAAAAAAATAGCAAAGAAATAAAGACACCCAGGATGCCTAAAAGTATTATGACCACCTCACAACAAAATGATAGTCTCAGGTCTTATTTTTCATACCCCCTGAAAATTGCCAGTCTAGAACAGAGGGACCAATGGGGGCAGAAGCTCCTTCCTTTTAAAATCTTCACCTACAATGCTTCATAATAGCTCCTTCCTTTTAAAATCTTCACCTACAATGCTTTCACATATGTGAAATTCCAGAAATTGGAGGTACAAAACATTTTATTTACATACTGTGCCGTGGCAGCTGACAGTTTTTAGAAGGTACAAGTGCCATCTCAGGAAGGCCCAGTTACCAATCTGCAGATGGACCATATGTGCTATTCCCCAACTACAGAAGGAACATAGCCTTTCCGTAGGCTCCTTTAGTCATTCTTTACCAGTGAAATATCATGTCATTTGTCTATCTGTTGTAATAACTGCCAGGAAAACATAGTTTGAAACAAACAATTCAAATGGTAAATAACCAGAATTTTTGTGAATGATAAAATTAGCCTCCTCGGTTGCTGCATTAAATGATTACTTACTAAAACATCAAGTGTGGGAAGTGATGCTTCCAGAACTTTATGGAAATGCCAATTTGAAGGAGATTTTCAACAAAAGGTAGGTTTCAAGCAATAGTTTTACAAAAGACTGGAGCAGTGACTAATTTTTTTTTTTTTTAAAGACAAAGTCTCACTTTATTGCCCACGGTAGAGTGCCGTAGCATCACAGCTCACAGCAACCTCCAGCTCTTGGGCTTAGGCAATTCTCTTGCCTCAGCCCCCCAAGTAGCTGGGACTACAGGTGTCCGCCACAACACCAGTATTTTTTGTTGCAGTTTGGCCAGGGCCAGGTTTGAACCCACTATCCTCAGTATATAGGGCCAGCGCCCTACTCACTGAGCCACAGGTGCCACCCAAGGTGACTCATTTCTAAGAGTAACTTAGACAGTGCTTCTTTACACTAAAATTTAATCTCCCTGAAAATTGTATTCACTGTTTCTTAGGGCCTTATGGGACAAGTTTAATTTCTTTTCAAAATCATAGCTCTTCAATTACATGTATTTGAAGGAGTCCTCATGACCTCTCTTTCGACTCCACCATAAATCACCTCTTGACTAGGTGGAATATCTCACCTTCCTTCACTATTCCTCATCTAATTCGGCCACAATTTCTCTTATCATTTGCTTCTCTCCTCTCTGAATCTATACCACTTTTTCCAATGCCCTCTTAGAGGATAATACCCAGAACTAAACGTAACATTCCAGGTGTACTCTAAGAACACAGAAATAAGAAAATTCATGCTTCTGTTTTAGAGACTAAACTTTTATTGATAAATACCACTGCAAATTGAAGTACTTTTTTGGCAGCCTCATCACCAGTGACTCTTATTACGCCTCCTAACTAAAAAAGCCCAATACTTTTATATATATACTACTGCTAAGCTACATATCCCTCATTCTTAATCAGGATAACTAATTTCAAAATCCATTTCAGGATTTTTTAATTAATATTTTAATTTTGTTAGATTTCCCTATTTACAGCCTATGATAATATTCTTAGATTCTATTCCAATGGGGGGGGCACTCCTAACTTTAAGACATAAAGAGATTGGTTAGGCATGCTCCTCAAAACCTCCCTTTATGGCAGCCAAGGTTCAATTAATCAGGGTGCATTCAATATCTACCCAATAATAATATGAACCAGAACTTCCACCACAGGTTTGTCAAGGAATTTGTCAATTGCCTCAAAGATGCACTGTTTTGCCTACAAATTCAACCATACTATTTAATGATCCCATTGCACAGTTTACTTTTTATCTTGAGAAGTAGAATTTCTTTTTCAATAGCAAGGAAAAAAGACTCCAAGGAATTATTATATCTGAGAGTTGGCATAATTTGCATGAATTAGGCTCTCAAAAACAATCTTTAGAAGGAAGTCTGGAAGTAGAAGGTGGTACTCAGGTCATTTAAGTTTATTTCCTCTCCTTATAAGACTTGGATTCAATTTGTTAATTTTTCCCAAGAGTTGTGCTTATTTCTTCAAATGAGGGATAGTGATCAATTGTTCATTTGTTGGTTTACTTCCCTGTACTTTTTTTGACTGGATTTGTTATCCAGACAATACTTGCTTCATAAAATAAGTTGGAAACTGTTATGTCCTCTTCAATTTCTGGAAGAGACTGCACAGAATTGGTAATATAGTCTCCTTAAATGTTTGGTGGAATTCACCTGAGATAATCTGAGTCTGAACTTTTATTTTTTAAAGATTTTTTATTTTTTAAACGATAAATTCAACTTCTTAAACAGATATACGATTATTGAAACTTACCTCCATATGGGCCCATCTTTTAGTTTTTAATTCTTAGTTGTGTCTCCTAATTACTTTTCAGACTCCCTAGGCAATTGCTTATATGTATTCTTTATAGTTAAAAAACTATCTTTAGGGTTTTAATTATAATCAGTGAGAACAATTTTAACGTTTTCAATTATAAAGGAGAAAGGATGGAGTATTTACTCCTTCCTACTGAGAACTCATCATTATTCTTAATAATTAAATTAATAATTAACCTTAATATTTATCCCATACCTACAAGATAGTAGCATTTCAACATGAGATCAATGTAAAAGTTATCAGTGAGATATTTGACATTCCTTTTAATACCAATACTTTAGAATCTGATGTGTATTTTCACACTTAGAGCATATCTCAGTTCAGATTAACCACACTGCAAGTACTCCCCTTGCCACGTTAGTAGCAACTACACTGACAGCACAGAGCTAGAGGAAACACCAACTAGGAAAGAAGAGAACAAAGAGAAAGATGGGAAAGTAAGAACACAACGTCATCACCTTTCCATGACCACCTCCTTGTAAAACATCCTCACTACTTCACAAGGCAGCAGTGATGTCACTATATATATATTGGTTTTCATCCACAGTTCAGGCCCAGACTTCTGACTCGTATCTGAAAAGGAGGAGGACAGTTTGGGGCCCTAAGATCTGACACTACCTCCAGGTAGATGGTGTCAGAATTGAAGTAGAGGATGCACAGTGGCTATCTACAGCTCCATGTAGGGGGAAAACCCCTCCATTTGGTCACAGAAGTCTTCTGGGTTGATGACTGTTGTGGTGTGAGATAGCGGGAAAAGAAAAACAGGGTTCGGATGTTCTTTCTATGCAGCAGCACATTCTGATGTTGGGCAGTTACCAGTTGCTGGAAAAAGTTCTTTCTTACTTTGAAAAATCACTTCTATCCACTAACACTATTTTTACCTTAAGCATTTCTTCTACATGACAGTCCCTCAGTCATCCACAAATGACTATCACATCCTTTTAATCTTTTCTTCTCCAAGTTAAACATGCCTAGTTCTTTCAGTGGTTTATAATAAGAGAGTATTCAGGAAATTAAGCTACATGATTCTTAGATATTTCAGAGAATCTGTGTTGCTAATTCTTAGAAACTTATACTAATTAAGAAAAGGGTATAATGTCCTATCTTTATGTTTTAAATGAACTTTTAACCTGATGTTTTTATATACTTATTTCAGTGCATAAAATAACAATATTTTAAGCCAAATGCTATAAATTAGCATTACTTTATTGAGCAATAAATATTCTACTGCAGAAACTTTCAGTCTTAGTAATTTTCTAATGCATATTCACAAACTGTTTCATTAGTGCAATTTATTAACAATTCGTTTTTAATGACCACAGTACATCTGACACCATAAAAAGAAAGTAAACTTTCTTAATCTTCCATGATTACTGTTGTAGTTTTTAAAAGTAGTGAGAAATTAAATATAATTTTAAACAAATCGGTAACGACTACTGTCATGAAATAGCAAAAAAAAATGGAAAAACAAAAATAAGGGAATTTTACTAAACAAATTTGATTTTTATACATATACATATACCCCAATTTAGGTGTAACCAATAGAATGCTATGTATTTATATATTTTATGAACTAAATATCATGATGAGATGGATAAAAAGTTGGTTTAAATGTACCGAGTAAGTAATTGTGCATGTACAGAGAAGAGAAAGAGACACTGCCATTTAGAAATAACTATGAAAAAACCCTGAGATGTGAAACAATAGGAAAAATGGTACTCCATTATACTACACATGAAGAAGCTTAAGATGAAAAGCATGTGAACATAAAGATCTGGGTTAAACTGGCAGGATAAAAAGACTTTTTCTCAGGGACTTAGCGTGGCAGCTCACAACTGTAATCCTAGCACTCTGGGAAGCCGAGGCGGGTACATAGCCTGAGCTCATGGGTTTGAGACCAGCCTGAGCACAAGCAAAACCCCATCTCTAAACATAGCTAGTAGTTATGGCAGGTTCCTGTACTCCCAGCTACTCAGGAGACTGAGGCAAGAGAATGGCTTGAGCCCAAGAGTTTGAGGTTGCTATGAGCTATGCCACTGCACTCTACCAAGGGCAACAAAGGGAGACTCTATCTCAAAAAAAAAAAAAAGAAAGAAAAACCTTTTTCTCACTTTCTAAAGACAAAATTTTCATTTATTAATTCACCCAGTCTCTCAACAAATATTAAGTACATATACTATGTTAAGTAGTGTCTCTGATTCAAAATAAAATCACAAATGGATTTAAAATCATTACATAAAATGTTTTTGGAGAACAGGATATAGTCTTAAAGTATCACCCCCCAAAGATTACTAATTAATTATAGTAAAAATGATATTTTTATAATGAAAAAATCTGGCAGACACCACCTTAATTTAACCAAGTGGAGAAACTTAGTAGCACTAACAATAAAACAAACCAACATTGTGGACCTTATTATGATTAAACTAGAAAAACTGACAGACGTGAATACGGACCATGTATAAGGTACTATTATATCGATATTAAATTTCCTGAGTATGACAGTACCATAAGATTTTATAGAGAAAAAATGTCATTTTCCTGGGAGATAATATCATTTAGGAGTGAAGTCTGAAAATGTTTGCAACTTACTTTAAAATGGTTCAGGAAAAAGATTAAAATCTAGATAGATATCATGTAACTATGCATCTTTCTCTGAGCATATCAGTCGAGAAAGAGATTAGAAAAACATGTTAAGACGTGATGAATTAGATAAAGAGTTTAAAGATGTTCATTGTACAATTCTTTCAAAAATTTTTTAGGTAAATGTTATCTTTTCAAATATCAATTTGAGAAAACAAAATAGAACAAGGTAAGCATTGATTAGTAACACAAGAAACAGATAAATAGGCTCAGGGCCCACAACACAGTGGTTACAGCATCAGCCACATACACAGAGGCTGGTGGGTTCGAACCCAGCCCAGGCCAGCTAAACAACAACGACAACTGCAACAAAAAATAGCTGGGCATTGTGGCAGGCACCTGTAGTCCCAGCTACTTGGGAGGCTGAGGCAAAAGAATCACTTAGAGTTGAGGTTGCTGCAAGCTGTGACACCAAGGCACTCTACCGAGGGCGACAAAAAAAAAAAAATTCCAATTATCCAGAATAGGAAATATACATAACATGGAAATTCTGGAGGAATTAGTCAGGAATCTAACAGATGACTTCATTGAAGAAGAAGCACTTGAGTTGGGTATTAGACAACAAAAACAACTCTGAAAGGAAAAAAGTTACAAAATACATTAAAATATTCCTTTGGAAAAGGTGAAGCGTATAGAATATATATTAAGAAATAAGGAAAGATAGAGAGAGAGAAAGGATTTGAAAATGAGGATACAAAGGAAACATCATAAGAAAAGTAGAGTGGCAGAAAATCCAGGGGCATATCTATCTAGGGAAATTGGTTCCCCATTACATCCCCTTGGTCTTCCCACCCTAGAGATCACCTGCAGCTATGAATTCCCATTCACCACAGTTCTCAGTCTTGGTGCTACTGATGTTTGAGGATGGATAATTCTTTGCTGTAGGGGCTACCCTATCAACTGCAGTCTGTTTAGCAGCATCCCTAGCCTCCACCCACTACATGCCAGCCAGTAGCCCTCTTTCCTTCCACTAGTTGTGACAATCAAAAAGTCTCATGATATTGCCAAATGGTCCCTAGAGAGCAAAATAATCTCTTCCTCTTCCCCCAAACCCCACCCTCAGTTAGGAAAGAACCACTGCCATAAAACAGTGGCTGGCCAGCTCAAGTATCTGCATCTGTCTGCCTACAGGCATTCTCTGGCCTAGAAGGTACAGCCTGTGCAAAAAAAAAAGTCTTTAGTACTTGGAAGTGAATGAGACTGGCAAGGAAGGATGAAAGTAGATGTATAAGCAATTTCCATGCTCCTTTCTGGGACAATACTGAGCTTTATATCTGAGGGGTTATAAGCAGGATTCAACTCTACCTGCCCACTGCAATTGCCTACTCATTAATACACCCTATTCTGATGTTTCTCCCTCCCTCATTTGTCTTTCTACTTCTATAGTGCTTCCAGGAATAACCCCCCACACCCAGTGAACTACACGTACCCAAATCCTTGTCTCAGGTTCTGCTATTTCAGGAATCAAACTAAGGCAGGAAGTTTGGCTATTCATGGAAGGTATGTATGTTCTTCTTGAAGAAATGAAATGTTTGACATCTAACCACTGCTGCATATGATTTTTCAAAAATCACATCTCTGACAGTTCTGCTCATTCAATGACAACTCCTCAAGAAGGCACCATTTAGTTTGGGCCACTAAAGATCAGTGCCATGACACAGGGCTTCAGGACTTCTATTTCTAATCCACAACTAGTAAAGGAAAACAGCATTACCTGTGCCCAAGAGGCAAATAAGGGAGCAAAACACCAAACAAACAAAACTACTTAAAACAGAGGAGAATTTACCTGTCCCAATTTAATAATGAGTACATGTGGTGTTTATTTTCTCATTCTTGTGATACTTTGCTTAGAAGAATGGTCTCCAGTTCCATTTAGGTTGTTAAAAAAAGGCTGAGTAGTACTCCATAGTATACATATGCCACAATTTTATTAATCCATTCACGTATTGATGGGCACTTGGGTTGATTCCGCATCTTTGCAACTGTGAATAATGCTGCAATAAACATTCAAGTGCAACTGTCTTTTTGATAAAATGCCTTTTTTCCCTGTGGGTAAATACCCAATAAATAAATTAATTAATAAAATAAAACAGAGGAGAATGGCTCAAGCTATTAAAGCTGCCTAATGTGCCAAATTGATCAATCAAAGCTACAGCCTGAGCCCCAGTTTGGCTCAGCAACTCACTGCAGACAGCCTGACGTTTTTACAAAGTGTAACAACTTCTTACAACGGCAAGGGGAGAAAGTGTAAAAAGACTAGCCAGAGGCCCAGAGTAAAAAATGTGCTTGAAACATCTGGCTATGCCAGAAAGCAAGAAAGTTATCAAAGGCTTTGGAAGCCATCATGAAGAGGCTCCCATAAAACAAATGTGGGTCAAGGGTCAAGTTAAGCATTAACATTAATAAGTATAATAGAATAAATCACAAAATGATTTTACCCCCATGAATTTATGATACTTTAAAAAGTCAACAGACACCGTTAGAAGATGCAAAGGTGCCTACACATTCTTTCAAAAACCAGGAAAAAAAAAAAAAAGAATTTATCCTATCCTTCCTAAAGGAATTGTACACAGGATTACCAGTTGATCATGAAAAACTTCCCTTTATAGAAGTATTCCAGAATAAATAAAGAAGAAATTATAGAATGCCCTCATTTTGCAACTCGTAACAAATTAATGGATCTAAGCAAAGATCACTAAAGCCTGCTACATCAAAAAAACGACCAGACGTTAGTGGCCTCTTAAGGAAAGAATATGTTACATTCCAGAATATTCTTGGCAAAAATATAAACGTGAACATAAGTAAGCCTCTAGATCAAACTACCAATTCATACAAGAGATACAAAAGCAAAGAAACACATTAAATGATACTACAGGGGTGAAATCATCAAAATTCAGACAGCAGAAAACTGGAACAAATGGCCTGGTTCAGGCATCCTCAAACTACAGCCCGCAAGTCTCATGTGGCCTGCCAAGGGCATTTATCCAGCCCATTGGGTGTTTTTGCCACCGCTGCCTGTCCTGCTTAGCAGCCAACTTGTCCCGGGGCCTGTAGTCCAGCCCTCCAATGGTCTGAGGGACAATGAACTTGCCCCCTGTTTAAAAAGTTTGAGGATCCCTGGCTAGTTTCTTCACAAATAAATTAAAAAAAAAAAGAAAGAAAGAAAAAGGAGGAGGACAAAAGGGAACAGATAGATGAAGAATATGAGGGAAAAAAGAAAAAGTAGGAAAAAAGCAAAAGAAAACAGGAAAAGAAGATAAGACTATAAATAAGATATCTAGATAACGTATTGATCTATTGCAGTGTTTAAGCTATCGGTATCCAAACAAACTATAAAGCACACACACAAATATTTCACAAATTTATGTGTGTACATATACATCATGTCTGTGTATACATGTTAAGCAGGAAAATTTGAATACTGACTTGTAATGAAATCTGTAATAATTAACATTGATTTTTTAGAGTGTATCAATAACATTAAGTTACATTTAAAAAGAGAGTCCTGGGCAGGCACAGTGGCACACGCCTGTAATCCCAGCACTCTGGGAGGCTGAGGCAGATGGATAGCCTGAGCTCACCAGTTTAAGACCAGCCTAAGCAAGAGTGAGACCCCATCTCTAAAAATAGCCAGGCACTATAGGGGGCACCTGTAGTTCCAGCTACTCTGGAGGCTAAGGCAAAAGACTTGCTTAAGCCTAAGAGTTAGAGGTTGCTGTGAGCTCCAACGCCAAGGCACTCTACTGGAGGTGACAAAGTGAGACTCTGTCTCAAAGTAAATAAATAAATTGATTAACTGAGTCCTTATCTTGTAAAAAAACACATACTGTATATTTATGAATGATATTAATATGATACTTGGAATTTGCTTCAAAATTTATCTGGGAAAAAGTTGATGGAGGATGCATGAAACATGACTGACCATGAGTTAATAATTAAGAGTGTGAATGACAGATACATTGTCTTTACTTTTGTATTTGAAATTTTCCATTTTAAAAATATTTTTAACACATTTTATCATAAGGACATTTGTATTAGATTGTTTATCACAGCTCAATTAACAATTGCCAAAATGCAGAAAACAACCTAAATGCCCACCAACCCAGGAATGGATTAACAACTGTGGTATATGTATACCATGGAATACTATTCAGCCATTAAAATAGATGGACACTTTACATCTTTCATATTAACCTGGATGAAATGAAAACACATTCTTCTTAGTCAAGTATCACACGAACGGAAAAGTGAGAAATCAATGTATTCAATACTAATATGAAGCCAAGAAGACACGCCCAAATAAGAGAAAAACTCAAATCAATCAAAGGTGGGGGTCACAGAATGAGGGAGCAGGGAGAAGGGAGGAAGGAAAGGGATGAGTGTGCTCCCACTTAATGGGCACAATGTTAAGGTGTATGGCACACCTCATGGGGCAGGACACAATTATAAGAGGGACTCTACCTAGCAAATACAAACATTGCCAAGTAATTCTTTGTACCCTCAAATTAACCTGAAACAATAATAAAATAAAAACAAAAGAGTTCAAATATTTTTTAAAAAATGTTTTTAAGTGATATTCTTGAAGACTCTACATATTGCCATCAACATTTGATTTTGGATGATAATATATGTTGAATTAATTTTCACTCAGCTCACAGAGTTGGGAGAGAACTTATAACAAAGGCAACTAAACAATTTATCATCCAACATGGGACATCAATAGTGGGAAAGGGGGCATTATTAATGCTTAACCAGGACAAGACATGTAATAAGACATGTGGTTAATTAATTGCCCTCCACATATTTTAATCATCTCAGTTTCTGACACAGCTCAGAATTATCCCTAAAACATTCATTATCACTAATAAAGAAGTTATACTATATGGTGTCTATTTCAATTTCTCTAGTAATAAAATCCTCATTGTTTCCCAAAGCAGCTCCTGATACTATTAAAAACTCTTGGGCGGCTCTTGTGGCTCAAAAGGGTAGGGTGCCAGCCCTATATGCTGGAGGTGGCGGATTCAAACCCAGCCCCAGCCAAAAACTGCAAAAAAAACCCAAAAAACAAACAAAAAAAAAACCCTTGTACACAATCAAAATCTGGTAGTATTGGTTTTATTTTCTAGAAAAATAAAATGGGATGAGTAGAAGGAACCCTGAACTAAGAGGAGAAAACTAGATCTACCATTACATAATGGACAATTTATCCTTTCTGAGCCTTCATTTCCACTGTATTACCTTCCTGACTTTAAAAACTAGCACTTCTAGTTTCTTAAAGCATTGATGTGTCGTGATTCTGTCAGGCACACATTGATTTAATAATGTTGTTCCAACACGGCAGGGCCCAAATGTCAATACAACACTCAGACATGGTGCCTACGGCACAGGCACAGAAAAACTCATTCTATACTATGGACCCAATGTTTCTGTTAATCCAGGATAAGTCTGTGCAGTTTTTCACAGTCACAACACACTATTGGCTCATACTATATATAATGCACAGTATATCCCAAATCTTTTTTGTGTAACTATTTCCCCTAAACCTATACAACTAATTTTTGAAAACTAAATAATGAAATATCTTCATCTGTTTTCTGTTGCAGATAAATGAGACTTAGTAATTTATTTTTAAAAAATAGATTTATTTAGCTCATTCATCTGCAGGCTGGCCAGTTCAAGATTGGGTGGACACATATTGCGGCTTCTGCTAAGGGCCTTGTGCTATGTCAAAATATACCAGAGAAATGAAAGGGGAACAAGATGCGGCAAAGGGAGGGAAGAAGGCAAAATATTAATATAATAGGCAACATCACTTTCTAACAACTCACTCTCTGGAGAACTAATCCAGCCACGTTAACCCATCTATCATAATTAGCTAATCACCTCTTAAAGATACCACCTCCCAACACTGACACATTGGGGTCAAAGCTTCAACATTGAGTTTTGGTGGGGACAAACCATATGCAAACCATATCAATCGACTGCACACATTACATCCTATTGTTTTTGATCCAACATACTTACCTACTGAGATAGACTTAACTTTTGTTTGCTATATATTTATGGTAGTTATCTCTTTAAACATGAGTCATCCATAAGTTGAATAAGTATGTTAACATCATTCACAAAGTGTTGAACAAAACATAGTCAAAATATGACACTAGAGTATTTTATTAGAGATTTTCCAATGATTGTTCAATTCACTGCAAATCTACTTAATCATTTTTTTGTACAGTACCATATGAAATACTCAAAAAGACATCAAATAGATATTGTTAAATTTTCTGCTGTAATTATTTGCTATGTCAGCTGATCTACCATGAAAAGAGAATAAAGTTAACTTTTGGCTACTAAAGATATTGATAAACATATACTATGTTTTAAATGATCTCAAACAATGTAATGATCAATCCTTAAATATTATCCAACATCAATATAAAAACTAAACAGTAATTTTAAATCTGTATCTCTCCTTCCTTTCTTTAAATATTGGGACTATGACTGCTGTCTCTATAGTCTGCTGTCATTATCCAAAATTTCTTCACACAGATGATTATTATGGTAATTCTAGTAATTCCATTTGTCAAAAAGATCACCACTATAAAAGGAATTTTGGTAGCCTAATTTAATTCAAACAAGAATTCTGCTGAGAACTCTTTTTTTTTTCTTTTTTTCTTCTTCTTCTTCTTCTTTTATGTGGGATGGTTGATCTTGAGCCTGTGGGGAATAAGCTAGCCCCAGACTTCTCCAAATCCACATTTCTTTGCCTCCAGTTCTTACGCGTCCAAAGATGGGGAACCATAGACACGCCTTTGTAGGAGGAGGAGAACTCTTTAAGGTACCATGAAACTATCACGCAGATGAGGAAAGTTGTTTTGTCCTTAAGACAAAAAACATTTTTGAATAAGCATTGCAATGTTCTCTTACAAATAATAAGATTCCTTTTAATGATAGTAGCTATATGCACTTACCAAGGATATTCCTAAAGAAATTGCTATAATAGTAGATTAGATGACATAAAAGAATCTCTAGCTCTAAATATATATATATGGTTCTTTCACTTTAGTTAATTATTACGATGACATACGTTCTGACAAATCTACATCTCTTAAGAGGTATTACGCAAAACTAGTAGGTTGAGGGGAGAATATTCTATTTTAATTAAATTTGCTTTCAATCATATCTGATTTCTTCCAGATCCCTTGCTTTATAAAATACAACTGAGCACTTATCTAAAGCATATGCTAACGTTAAAATTTTTTAATAATTTCACTTCTAAATAAATTTCAAACACATGTAAAAATAAAACCCCAATTTTTTTCACTCACAAAACCTCAAAAAGTTCAGGTATACATATCTGATCCATCTTATTATCTTGACCTTTAAGTTTATTTCCCTCATCTTTCCCACATTAAAGGAAAAACATCCAAATGATTTCAGAAAGCATTGTAATTCAAAACTGTTGTTTAATTTATGAATCAAAAGACATAATTAAGACAATTTAAGATGCATCATGCGAGATAATAGAAGTGAATCATAAATCCACATTCCTGGGTCAGAACCTAGAAGATCAGATGCTCCTCAAAGTATGATGGGGTTAAGTCCCAATAAACACATAATTAAGATGAAAATACTGTAAGACGGCTTGGTGCCTGTAGCTCAGCGGCTAGGACGCTAGCCACATACACGGGAGCTGGTAGGTTGGAACCTAGCCCAGGCCTGCCAAACAACAATGACAACTACAATAACAACAAAAATAGCAAAAAGAAAAAAAAGAAAATATTGTAAGACAAAAGTGCATTTAACACACATAACCTACTGAACATCATAGGTTGACCTACTTTAAACATGCTCAGAACTCTTACCTTAGCCTACAGTTGGGCAAAATCATCTAACATGAAGTCATAATAAAATGTTTAATATCCCGGGCGGCATCTATGGCTCAGTGAGTAGGGCACCAGCCCCATATATCAAGGGTAGCGATGAACCCAGCCCCGGCCAAACTATAACAAAAAAAATAGCTGGGCATTGTGGCGGGCACCTGTGGTCCCAGCTACTCGGGAGGCTGAGGCAAGAGATTCGTCTAAGCCCAAGAGCTGGAGGTTGCTGTGAGCTGTGACACTACAGCACTCTACTAAGGGTGACAAAGTGAGACTCTGTCTCTAAAAAAAAAAAAAAATGTTTACTATCTCACGAAAGTGAAAAACAGAAGGTATGGGAACTCGATGTACACTTTCTACTTGAATGAATATCACTTTCCATACCATTATAAAGTCAAAAAATCCTAAGATGAACCACCATAAGTTCAGGACTGTTTCTTGTCTTAAAAACACATACAGTGGCTCGGTGCCTATAGCTCAACCGGCTAAGGCGCCAGCCACGTACACCTAAGGTGGCGGGTTTGAATCCCCAGCCCGGACCCGCCAAACAACAATGACGGCTGCAACCAAAAAATAGCTGGGCGTTGTGGCGGGCGCCTG
>CAUYTI010045282.1:0-78023 GCA_963575145.1 Galago senegalensis | reverse complement strand
AACTGAGAAAATGACATGAAGGCTGTGTTGACCAGTTTGATGGAAGTATTTCAGAATGCATGTGAAAACCCCACACTGTACCCCAGAAGAGTATCAATGTACATAGTTAACATTCAATAAAAAAAAGAAAAAAAAAAGACTATAGGACTAGAGTGAGTGTGGCAATGTGTAAGTTACCAGAGTTGGCTAAGGAAAAAAATGTTCTGCCAATCAGATCTTGCTTGCATGACAAACAACCAGAACATCTATCAAATGAAAATCATGTTCAAAGTGAAATCCTATTTGCATGACAAATGGCAGAGCATCATTCAGAACAGATGCCAGTGTTTTGGACTTGGTAATAATTCTGCAGAAATAAAGCAAAGCAGCCAAGGAAAATGGGTAAAAAAATTGGGGTAAAAAAGGGGGAGGTCGAGGACAGAGGACTTTTGAATATAATGAGCCTTGTCTATAAGTTTTAGGAAAAAGCTCTCAAAACAGCATATTTAAGCTTTGGGTTTGGGGTTTGATTTTGGTAAAAAGAGAACAAAGTCTAATGCAAAGGGAAGATGGAAGGAAAAGGAAGGGAAGAGGGAGGAAGGAAAGGGGGAGGGGGTCAGCAGGAGAGAAAGGGGAATGACAGACAGAGACAGAGAAAGAAGTGAGACAGAAAAGTTCTTTCTTCCTTGGAAAGGGTATACAGGCATCAGGTCTAGGAGATAATCTCCATCCCAGAATCCATCAGCTACAGGGCTTGGAAGGCTGCAGGAAGCAGGTGTGCTTGGCTGTGAAACAAGTGCTGCCTGCCAGGCTCCATCTTCTCCCCCAGATGCATGTGCACCACGCAGGCATATGGGGCTGGTGATAAAGGAGAAAGAAGCCAGACTCAGGGTCATAGCAAACCCTGCAGTCTTACACATCCTCGGGGGCTTTCACCTGCAGGGAATTCTGGGAAATGACTTCAATGTCTCTTGCTCATGGCTCAATTTTAAAGAGTCAGTGTGTCATCCTGGAGAGAATGTGGGCTCTAGATTTATGCAGATGTGGCCCCTTACTGACCAGCATCATGACCTCTATTGCTGTCTTCCTGAGTTTCAGTGCCCTCATTTAAAAAAAGGGTAGATTTTTGTGAGGATTAAAAGAGATACTACAAGTGAGGCTCCTAGGTGCACACTATGTCTTGGATACATAGAGGCCACTTCCCTTGTCCTGGGTATCAGCAGAGTCTGTCTTTCTTGATCCAAGTAGGGTCATGGCTGCCAAATTTAGGTGTCTTCTCATTTTTTGAAGGAAATTTTGGATCAGCATCCCCCTCCTAGCTAGCCCTGAAGTAATGTTCAATATTGGGAAGCAGTATGAAGTGAAGAATTATACAGAAGGAGAGCTGAACCAGGAGCCATGGGAGTCAGGCAGGACCCTGTCTCCTCCCCCTAGGCACTGGCATAAACTGGGTAAGGTCCCATCTCTGTATTTCATAACTCTCAACTGTGTAACTCAGAGAAACAGAAGCAATAATGGGTTGTGAATGTGCATGTGGGGAGGTGTTCTAAGGAACTATCTCAGACAATTCTAGAGGCTAACAGGTTCTATGATCTTCAGCAAGTAAGACAGAAAGACAGTGGTCCCAGAAAGACAGAAAGACAGAAAGACCCAGGAAAGACAATGGTGGAGCCCTGGTCTAGGTCCAATGGCCTGAGATTCAGGAGAGCCAAGGGTGTGAGTTTCAGTCTTAAAACCAGCAGGGTCAAGACCCAAGAAGAGCTGATGTTTCAGCTGAATTCTGAAGAGAACAAAATATGCCCCAGCTCAAGACAGTCAGGCAGAAGGAATTCACTCTTACTCTCAGAAAGTCAGGCTTTTTTTTCTATTCAGATCTTCAACTGATTAGATGAGGACCCACCCACATTAAGGAGGGCAATCTTCACTGTCTATACAGTAAAATGTCCATCTCATTCAGAAACACCCTCACATCACATCCAGAGTAAGATCTCTCAAAACATCTGGGCACCCCATAGCTCAGTCAAGTTGGCACATGGAATTAACCATCTCATCAACAGTATCACATGGGAGGGGGAAGAGGGGGTAGAGAATGAGTAGACTCCAGAAATGTCGACTGTAATACCCTGGAAGTCCATCAATATTTTAGCATCCTCCAGGAAACAAAGTAAAATATCCAGATTCTATACAGTACTTTGAAGGCAGCAAGGAGGAAGATGGCACCTTACTACATTGTGAATGAAATTGGATGCAGGCCAAGAGGAATTTTATCCTTAACCTTGAATAGAATTGTCATCTCTAGTTAAAGGTATGTGCAGTATGAGCCATACATTCTATGTATATTACTCTATTTGTTCCTTACAGTGGCTCCCAGAGCTGAGCTTCATTATGCTCCTATTAGATGAAGAAGCAAAGGCTCAAAGGAGTTCAGTAACCAGCCCAAGGCCACTAAGCTAGTTAGTGACATTGCTGGGATTTACCTACCACCAAATGCTTCTGCTACATTTCAATTACAGCTTAGTTTCCAGCTACATGTGCCATGTCCTGGTGCCTAGGACATTGCCTGTCAAACTCTAGGCTGTCGACAAACATTTTGGATGGGTAATGTATGACACCTGACAACCTTCATTCTCCTGCCTTTCACACCACTATCTCAATCCTGGAGCACCTGCTCAATGCTTCTAACCTGTCCATGTTTGCTTTGTTTCTGAGTCACTCAATCTTAGACAGAGAAAGATCCTCCCACCCGGCATGGTCAATGGGATCTTTAACCTCAGCCCCATCCACTGCTGAGGGCTGGATATTTCTTCTCCAAAAGATCAATTATATAAAAGGGCTTTGGAAACCTATAAAACCTCCAAATTTTACTGTTTCAAATCCATCTTCCTAGGACACTCCAAACCAGACACGTGCTTCCTCTGGCTTTCGTTTCCAACAGGGACACATCACACACTATGAAGAACTCTCCTGAGATATAAGCACAAAAACAATTGACATCAACAAAACTTGTCTTTGCATGCTGGCTCTCCACTTTGGGCCTGTGAAGTTGGGCAAATAAACCAAACTTTTAGAGCGTTCCCTCCTCTGTACATTTTGTATGATTGTATCTGGCGCAGAAGGCTGCTTTGAGGGTTTATGCTAATTCATGAATGTACTGAGCACAGGACCTGGCATGTGAGATGTGAGGATGAAGGATGATCTATTATCTAATATACACATATTACTGCCTAATCGCAACCTCTCATTTTTTCTTCTCTGGAAAGAAATGTCTAGTGCTGACATTATTCTAAATGTGACCCAAGTTGCAAACACTTTTTGGACTCTGAATTAGAATGAGTATCCTTGCCAGGATCTGTTTTGCTAGTTGAACCAGTTGCCCCTAACTCATGTGCCTCTTCTTGGCTTCTTACACTTAGTGACTCAACAAAACACTCGAATCCTGTGATCTTCCCATCCCCACTTGCACTGTTTGGCAGCCTTCAGAGCTGCCTTTATATTTACATAGAGAGGTGGCACTCTCTCTTTAAAAATTCTCTTTTATTTGAATTAACAGCCTAATTGTCCCAGCTCACCACTTCCAAAGTGATTTCAATAAATAGAAATCAGAACATTCAGAAATTGCCTCCAGCTTCTCTGTGCAAGTCTTACTAGGAAATCTCTAGCAGCTGTGTGTTTTCCTAATGACCTTCAGTTGCTCAGAAAATGTATAATTCATTCCCCACCTATCTTCCCTAATCCCACTTTCCTAAAATAAATATTAACTCAACTTATCTGCTAAAACAAGCCCAAATCAAGTCTCTTATCAAATGAACTCAGAGGCAGACCAGAAATCTGAGATTCTGGTCAATAGGAAATTGTCTTTATCGGGAAGGCAGGTCCAAACCTCTCTTCAACCGCAGCTCCATGTAATCCAGATCAGTAAACCATTATTGAACACTCTGTATGCAGGCAGCCACAGTGCTACAGAAGACGTAAAATTGGATTCAGGGTCAGAATGCCTGCTATCAGAAGAATTGGATCTAAATTCCATCTTTACTCTTGACCAATTGGGAACACCAGAAAAGTAACTCTGAGCTTGGTTGAGCTGTGATAATAACATCATTACTATCATCAGAATCCCTCAGCCCTCCCACCCTTAACGTGCCCTCCTGACAAATGCCCTATGCATTTGTCAAAACAGTACATGTCCTGTAGAATATTAGAAAAAATTGACATCATTATGCATGGATGGATTGCAAGAGTAGATACTGAAATATCTCTACCTTGATTCAAAGGAGAAAGTTGTTTATTTCATGAAAATGTATAAATCCCATTGAATGTTGAAATATCTTCCACAATCCAAGTATATTTTAGATTACTTCAGTCCTAAAACCCTGTCGCCACACTGGCTCACTGCTGGCATAGGAGGAAGCTCAGAAATGTGACTTGGCTCTCTAATTCAGAAGTTCATGCCCCCAGAGGTCCAATCTGGTGATCTCAACTTCTTCTTCTTCTTTTTTTTTTTTTTTTTTGAGACAGAGCCTCAAGCTGTCCCCCTGGGTAGAGTGCCGCGGCATTACAGCTCACAGCAACCTCCCACTCCTGGGCTCAAGCGAGTCTCCTGCCTCCGCCTCCCAAGTAGCTGGGACCACAGGTGCCCACCACAACGCCCAGCTATTTTTTGGTTGCAGCCATCATTGTTGTTTGGCAGGCCCGGGCTGGGGATTCGAACCCGCCACCTTAGTTGTACGTGGCTGGCGCCTTAGCTGGTTGAGCTATAGGCGCCAAGCCTGATCTCAACTTCTTATGTTAGCTTGTGAATGACATGGTCCTTGGAAGCCTCCCTCCTTCTGAATGATGCCACTAGACCATACAGGGATGTTTTGTTTTGTATAAATGCTTGACCCATTATCAAGCATCCATAGGAGAAAACCAAGATTACATGGATGACAACATGGAAAGACTTCTAGTTTTGTTTTGCTAAACCACAAGAACAAAGATAATTTAAAATGCTCTATGAGGAAAGGGCCTACAAGATTCCCTGGGTTGAGCTTCATTAGAATAATTGACACTGTCTAAATAGATGATAAATCTTTTTGGATGAACAGATGGGGAGAGAGTAGAAAAGCACGATGTTAGGAAAGGGTTAAGACAGCTGTTGAGGGACATACTCAACATTGGCTCCAACACTTAAGCTTCCCCTCCTATCACCCCGCCCAACAAACCCTCTCTTCTGTCCCTCCCAGGGACATGATGATGAACTGAGCCAGTGTTTATGAAAGGGACAGACAGATTGCCAAGTCCTGAAAATGCCAAAGATCATTGCCTCTATCAGACACTGGGATAGTTACCATGAGGGGTAAAAGATAAAACTCCCATGACCCACTACACTCCAGGAGTGAAAGGCTGTGAGAACTGGGATCTTCAGCAAGAAAAATTCCCAGTTGTGCAAGAGAAATGATGACAGACTAAAAATGCAAATGTTTAGGAGAACATCCATGCCATTAAAAAAGAGCCAAGCCAAATGAGGTAACTATGGGGAAGAGGTTACAAATGCCTTAAAAATCTTCAAGAAAAATCATTTTTTGCCATCTGCAGGGACCTACCCATGTACTCTCTGCAAAGCATCATTAACCCTGCATGAGCCTAATGAGGTAACTTCACATCACACAGTTATTAAACAAACAGAAAGGTCTGCCCCTTTTCCCAGAGAGCCCTTTGACCCACACACCTTCTTGTGATTTCAAATTAAGGAATTACACACGTTGACTTCTTGTTCCAGACAGTATCCAAGGCTTTGATTTGCGCAGTTAGGGACAGATGAGGTAAGAAGGGGACATGCTAACAGTTTGTTTCTCTGATCAGCATAAGTTCACCAAGTTGTTTGTCATAAAGAGAACGTGAACTTGAAACGCACTTCATTATCTAAACACTTTGGGAATAAAATGATATGTAGAAGAGATAATGGGGGAAAGGCTAGAAAAGACAAAATTATATAGATACCTCTCAGATTGTAGGGTTTTCCTCCTTATGTATTCACTGCTTTTCTTGGTATATTTTGATAGCATGGAAATATATTATTTTTTTTAAATGCTGGGAAAAGGGTGGTGCCTGTGGCTCAAGGGAGTAGGGCTCTGGCCCCATATACCGGAGGTGGTGGGTTCAAACTTGGCCCCAGCCAAAAAAAAAAAAAATACTGAAAAAAAGTATTCAGAAGAGAACAATCTGACTACAGGCATATGGCCACTTGGAGATTCTCTCTCTCTCTCTCTCTCTCTCTTTTTTTTTTTTTGAGACATACAGGGTCTTTCTCTGTTGCTGGGGGCAAAGTGCCAAGGCCTCAGCCTAGCTCACAGCTTCAAACTGGGTTAAAAGGAACTTCCTGCCTCAGCCTTCCAAGTACCTGGGACTACAGGTGCCTACCAGGACACCTGCCTAATTTTTCTATTTTTGGTAGAGATAGGGTCTCACTCTTGCTTGGACTAGTCTTGAATTCCCGAGCTCACACAATCCACCTGCCTCAGCCTCCCAGAGTGCTGGGATTACTGGTGTGAGCTACGGCGCCCAGCCACAGTTCTGCCTACATGGACCATTTATTTGAGCCTGTTCCCCCCAATTGCTTTGCTGTCATTGTTGTTTTTCTAAAAATCTCTGGTGGGTCACATTCCATTTGTCCCAGGAGTTCCAAACTGGCTTTCTAGGCTGGAGTCTACCCATCCTGCGCATTGTATGGGTGCTATACATGGAAACTCACAAGGTGGGAACTGTTACCTTGGGACAAGGGGGTGCTTGAAATACCGTGAATTTAGTGGGAAGAAGGCACTTAGAAAAAATGACAGCAAGGACATAGGCCACATTGTGCAATGAACCCAGATCACACAGACGCACATCAGCTCACACAGGTGAGCAAGAGCCAGCTGAATGCAGGTCTTTTCAATGGCTTCTTGATAGAAGCTTGGAATTGGCCATGCGAGGGCCTTTACACCACGGAGATCAGCAAACACGGCACACTGGAGAGTCTCGTTTTTGTCCCAGAGAGCCAGTGGTTAAACTTCCAGCAGCCCAATGTCGGCCAAAAGCCTGAGGAAAATCACTGTTTAGAAGAGCCATCTGGCTCTTAAAAGCCTTAAAATAAAGGCCTCTCATTTCTGTGATTTCTCAAGGAACTGCCAGGGAGCAAGGAACATCCTCCCTGGGACAATGGCTTTTCTTTTGCAGCTTTATAAACTACCCAGGCCAGAGTTCTGGCCGTTACCTCCTGCTCTCCTGTGCGAGGTGTGCTAGCCACACCTTTGTTACGTTACCACCTGGCTGGTCTGGTTCTGGAAGCATTCTGCCAAAATGTTGTTTTAAATTTTCCCTTTCTTCAGCTTATCCTCAGCTCTAACTTTCGTCCTTTTCCCAACAAAGCTTCTCCAAAGCCCTTTTCTCTCCTGTGCCCACTGATGCCCCTGCATCCAGCTTTATCCCCTCGAGCTGGCCTGCCTCCCACCCCCAGCTCCAGCCTCTTGTCCTAGCCAACCAGGACAGCTACCTCTTCCCCAGGGTCTCCTTTCTCTCTCAGGAGTCATGTCACTAAAATTCCTTCCTTGTCACCACAGCTGTTCTAATGTGTGGGCCTCAGCCTGCAATTCTGATTGGACTGCTCTCTTTTCTTGCCAAGATTATTTTTCTACCCCGAGTCCCTTAATCCAGGGCTTCTCAAGGGGCCTGGAATAAGCACATGCCTCTCGAGCCACGTAGCCCTTCCAATCTCTTCTCAGCACTCAGTCCTCACTTGTGCAAATCGATGGCATTTTCCTTTTTTTTTTTTCTTTGTCCCCCTGGATAGAGTGCCATGGGACTATAGCTTACAGCAACCCCAAACTCTTGAGGTTCTTGCCTCAGCCTCCCACCACAATGCCCAGCTATTTTAGACATGGGGTCTCACTGTGGCTCAAGCTGATCTCAAACTCCTGAGCCCAGGCCATCTACCTGCCTCGGCCTCCCAGAGCATTACCTGCAGGACCCGCCAGGCCCAGCATTTTCTCTAACAGAATATAGGTGCCGTGAGTTCAAGGCGCAGGCCTTGCTCACCTCTGGATTCCTTTTCAAGAAAGAGATGTTATGGAGAACAATGACCTCCACTGCTCATCTCCCGGATGTCCTCAATTTCCCAAGATATCAGAGAGCCATGGTTCTCAAACAGAGCTGATTTGTCCCTGAGGGGGAAGAGTCTGGAGACATTTTTCTTTTTAATTTTCACAACTAGGTAGACCTTGCTGCTTGCTTATTATAGTAATGGGTCCTGGACAGCACTAAAAGTCCCACGCCCTGCAGGGCAGCCCCAATGACTATTAATTATCTGGCCTAAAACACCAAGGTGCCGAGATGAGAACCCTGACTTAGAGCAACCGTCTCATCACTGTCCCCGTCAGCTGTTCAAGGCAAATGGGAGTAAGAGGTACAGGGGCTCCGTGATCCCCCTGAAACCCCTGTCCTCACGGTACACAGGCATAATTGAATCTAGTCACTCTCTGTTGTCTCACTCCTTTTACCACCCAGTACCATGAAATCATAAGGTTTGTTTTACCCATCAACTTTTCTCAACATGGGGATAGGAGGTGGCTCTGTTAAATTCCCATGAGGTCTTGGTCCTACCTCAGTCCTCACCGAATCCACAGCAGAGTCCCTCAGTTCCAATCCTTGGATGTGTCTTTAGCTTGCAACAAGCAAGCTGCAGAGTAGGATGGTGTGTGCAGACGTAGGAACCTGCATCCTTTGTGTCACGTGTCAGGTACGCCACATGCTTGCTCGTGTTGGGCAGTTCCTAATTCAGGGACAGGTAAGTTAGTGGCTAGAAGCAAAGAAAGCCAAGAGTGAAAAACAGTCATCTTCCTGATGGCTTGAGTGACTCTGAGTCTTTGCTAAACCTCATTCAGTTTTCTGGTCCGTACAGTGAGGATACTAATAAAACATAGCTCGTGGTTTCCTAATCCAAATTACCTGTTGGAGTTCTAACACTCAGTGAGATGAGGCAAACTCAGTGCTTAGCAAAACTCTAGCAGCTTGTAATCTCCTGGCAAATAATCACCTGGCAAGTATGTGGTGTTGTGAGTGAGCCAACATTAGAAAAGGTGACAGAAGCTAGAGGACCCTTTTAATATTAGGAGTTTGTGGATTATGATCAAATAACCTACGTCCTATAAGCTCTCCATCAATGCTTGTTGTGCTGCATTGAAATGAACTGATTTTAGCAGCGTATACATTTATCTCATCCTTTGTAACCGAGCAACAATTCAAATAGAACAATGCAGTGTCTGAAAGGAATAATTCATGGGGCTATAAAACAGTGAGGAAAGGAAAAAGGAGAACCCAGCAAATAGAATACAAGATGTATTGCTGTGAGGCAAGTCTTGGGTATCATCTATTTCTGCATTAACTGTGTCTCAGGAGCCCACAGCTTCTTGCTAATCTGATGACTCTCCACAACATCCTGGTGTTATCATTCTAATTTTTTGAAACCTAAGCAAACTGAACCACAGAAAAATCGAGTGAATTGCTCAAGGTCACATGGATGTCAAGTCCAGACTAGCACTGGTGTCTGGTGGTTTCCTGTCCAGCCGTGACCCTGCCCGATACAGCCTATTTGAAGCAGTCTGGTCAGCGGCAGCTAATGGCTTTCATATTCTTGAACCACTCATTTATTTTCTGAGTAATACTCTTGGCAAGCTTCCTTATTTTCCAGAGTGAGAGATATTTCTGAAAATAGTCTCTGGACAATGTTGATTGTCAATTTTAAAAAAAAATTAATTTTGAAGCAATGAATAATTTTTAAACTTAAAAAAGTAGATTTTTAAACTGCATTCATTTTTTTTACAATATTTATACCAATATTGTGAATTTTAAGGATGGAATGATTGAATGTCAAACTAAGAGCCTTGTAAAGGATAGAAAACCTAGATTCAGAATGACCGGAGGCCTCTAGCAATGAGCTCGAATTCTTGCCAGGAAATGTAGTCTGTCCTGGCCTCCTGCCCTGACCTCACCATCCTGGGCACTGGCTTCTATCTCATGCGGCAGCCAACTCATTTCCTCCAGCCCAATCGATGTCTTTCTAATAGCTGAGCATCCTGCCCTGAATCCCTTGCAAACCACTAAGATACACTTTCACTGTTTATTTTCCGACTCAAGACTGAGAAGAACAAGGTCAGTTGATTCTTTCAATGATTGCTCTTAAAATAAAAACTTTCACTGCTGTCTTTTGAACTTTTGAAAACTGGTGCCCGATAATACAGCCATTTCAGCAAGTTCAACTGCTCATTATTTTATAATTTTTCCATAACTTTATCACCTGTATCTGTCTCTATGTCTATATATTTTGATGATCTATAAATTCATCAATAATTATGTAATTGGTATGTGCTTTTTGTATGTCTAACAGAGTGTCTTATGTTATTTATACTCAATGAATGCTGAAAAAGAAAAAACAAAATGCATCCTAAGATAATAATGGTTTGTTCATAATTAGGGGTTTTCTTTCCATGCCAGTGAGAATGCTCATGTTATAACCAGAATAACTATTTATTGATTGTGTGATTGTGAGGAGAAAAGATTCAGGAGTTGTTGGAAGGCAAGATTGAATGGTCTTGTGTGTTAGGTAGAGAAAATAACCTTGGTGTTATAGGATGGTGTGGACCAAAGAAGAGGGAAAAGCTGAGTCTGCTCTGAGCAGCAGGGCCTTTATTCATCTTTAGGCCCATGGTTGTCTCAGCCCAGGATTCTAAACCACCTCCAGCCCCAGGCCATGACTACCCATCTCCAGCCTTCACTATCTATTGTAAGCACACCTGAGATTCCAAGCCTCCCGGGATGTCACAGCCAAAGAGTGTGTCAAAGTCAAGGTCTTCTTCCCATTCCTGTTTGAATAATTAATACTTTCTTTTAACGTCTCAACACTTTGTAGATACTAGGGAGGGCCATGGTAGCAGTGCTGCTAAACAGAATGAAACGCAGGCCAGCGTTTTCAGAGAGGTCACTTCAAACACTGACCTGGCAGTGGGCTCACCAAACTGGCACAGTAGAACTAACCTGGCTTCCCCAGCGAGCCTCTGGGTATGATCTTTGAGCTCTGCCGTTCATTGCATCTCATAGATGGTAGACCCAGAGCAAAAGAGCACTCAGGGATTTCAATGCTCCGTGTTCCAGGAGGATGCTGAGTGTTTCCCTGCATCTTCTGAGCTATAGGAAGGGATGTTAAGACCCCAACACTGATCTGAGACCCTTACTGAGCAAGATGGCCAACATATTTGCTGGAATCCACCCAAAGACCTTGCTAAACACTTAAGAACTTGGTTACAGTGCAGGATGCATTGCTGGGGAAGGAGGCCTTGCTGTAGAATCAGTTGGTTACAGTGCAGGATGCATTGCTGGGGAAGGTGGCCTTGCTGTAGAATCAGTTGGTTACAGTGCAGGATGCATTGCTGGGGAAGGTGGCCTGGCTGTAGAATCACTTGGTTACAGTGCAGGATGCATTGCTGGGGAAGGTGGTTTTGCTATAGAATCACCAGAGCTTTTTGGTTGGTCCATGGAGCAGTGAGCACGTTGTCAGTGCTTTGACTCCAGCAGGGACAGATTGTGCCTGCACCCCTCACTTGCTTCTTTTGTGTTCCTGGGGGTGCCACATCTCCAGCTGATCTAACTCTGCCCTCTGATTATTTTTGTTTCTCTTTCTGAAGTGAGCTGATTTATGAGCAGGCATCTTCAAACACTCTTCACTGTTCCATCTCCTCCTGGCTACATTTTTGTTATTGTATGATTGCTACTAATTATAGTTATCTTCTGGACTTGGTGATGGAGAAAGCCATGGAGTGCTACGACCAGTTTACTAATGATAAAAATGGAATGGATTTGGGTGGCAGGCCATCTTCATAGATTTTGCAACTTTGATTGTTGTCAGCTTCCCCCTAGTCTGTGTGGAGGTAGCACATTTTCCTCAGTCTTGAGAAAAATCACTAGAACAGTCCTAAATTTCTTAAATGGAAATTAAATGAACAACAAGGTGACCTTGATATGCATGGCTGGGTGCTTAGTCAGGGGTCAATACATTTGCATAGCAGCCAAGATGCCTCCTGGGAGGAAAGAGGTCTGGATTCTGACCCGTTTTGCTCTTAGGGGTCAATATTTGAGAGTGTCTCTGATAAATTAGGCAGCTCAGAACTGAAAGTTGCTAGCAATAAACAGCACCAAAGATCATCAGAGGTGAAATCATCTCAGGAAAAGATGTAGTCTGAACAAGTACTCTGAACACACCAAAAACAACACTAGTCACGCGCAAAAGAAATACAGTGCAAATCACGCATGTAAGCTTGGGTTTGTGAATAGTCACAATTAAAAAAAGCAACAGAGAAGAGGAAAAATTAATTTTAACACTATATTTAACCCAACATATCCAAAACATTATCATTTCAACAAATAACATGAGAAATATAGATAAGATATTTTATATTCTTCTTTATGTATTGCACCTTTGAAATCCAGGATACGAGTATCTGCTGTGTTTACAATATCTCAGTGTGGACGCACCACATGGGAAGTGTTGTACCCTTGAGTGCCCTCATTACTGGATGCTGTCAGCCTAGAAGTTCATGGGAGAAAGACTAGAACTGTGCTCTTCCCTCCCAGACTGCGTTCTCACGAGTCTATTGTGCTTCCCAACCATGGCAGGTCTATGAGTGTAAGCCGGAGAGCTGAAATCGTGAAGTGGCAAAATGCTGCTGACTGTACATCAGGGACACCGAGGCTAGTGAGGATGACACCAGTGGCCAGCAAAGGAAATACCACAGCCCCAAGCTGGGGACCCCAAGGGGACTGATCATTTTTACTTTTCTCTTTCCCTGTTGTATGGAGATAGAGGTGATCCCTGAATTCTTGGCCAGTTGGCACAGAAGGAAGAATAAGGACTACAGAGAGAAGTTGATCTTAGCAAGCACTGAGGCCAATGCAACTTCTTCACCAAGAAGCTGAAAAACAGGAAAAACATAAGGTCCTTTCTTATGGAAGCCTAGGAAGTTGGGATCAAATTGACCCAAATCGATCAGTTGCAATCATTTGGCTGTGCTTCAGCCCTTCCCTTGCACTATACTAAGAGCACCTTGAGAGAAAGAATTAGGACTTACTTTGTAAAGTAATTCTCCCACCTTATATAGCACCCTGCTTATGCTAAGTGGGGCTGTGGTCTTCCTCAGCCTCTTCCTGGGACCCAGAAGAGGACCTGCCACAGACTCACATGCACTAAAATATTGTTGAAGGACAGACCAGAGAAAGCTGACCTCCCTCATTCTCCAACAGCAAAATGGACATAACTAACTCTCTCTGCTCACGTCTCTAGTAAGCCACTCTACAGGTATGGGTGTTATTACCTTTACTGGGAAGAATAGTGACAGAGATAAAAATGTAACATTTGCAGTGTGTTTTAGGTCACATCCAACGTTTTCCTGTGCAAATTCCATTTCAATGTTTACATTCTGCGGATTCAGAGAGGGTACCTGGTTTATAGTCAGGCAACTAACAAGTCACTTTGAATCCGGGGGCCTTGAATCTCGAATTTTCAACTCAGTTTCAGCTCCCCTTTTCCTACATCCCAGCTGCTGCCAAATACAAGTCTACTTCTTTCTGATAAAGAATGTTCTAGAAAACTGCTTAGTATGTTTATCATGCTGTGATCAGGCTCGTGATCCCTAAGAAAATGCCATCATTATTTGAAACTGCCTTTGATATGTCTTTATATTTATTAAATACAGCTATTGACCCATCAGAAAACCCAAAGTGGTTCTAAATAAAGATTTTCATTTTCAAAGTTATACCTAGATAATTTGTCTTCCAGAATAAAATGACTCTGTTGGAGGCAGGGGAGAACTGAACCCTTCTATCCGATCTAGACAGGATGGTGTGCTTTATTGTATGAATTTAACCGAATGTTTTTCTAGCAAGATCTCTTGGAACCAGAGTGAGTAGATTTTTGCACAATTTATTCATCAAACCAATGGGGGAAAAATAAACCGGAACGCACAACTGGCTTAGAAAACAATGTAAATGCGTTTTTGTTCAGTAAACAATTGAAGAGAGAAAATAATTTCCTCTCCAGCCAACAGAAAGTGAGAAAGGACAAACATTTGTTCCTGCCAAATTCAGTCTGAATTATTTATTACCTGCTACAGATGAAGGTATGCTAATAATACTGTAAGAAGCAGCGAAGTTCTGACCCCTTCGCGAGAGATATTTGTAAATAGCAGCAAATTATTGCACATCAGCCATTGCAAGAGTTATGAACAATTGTGATCATCATTATACGCCATTTTTTTTGGAAGAAAAAAAAGAAATCATAACACTTCCCAGCAAGCTGCTGAGAACGATGAGGTCTTAGGACCTGCAGCCCTAAGACCCAGCTTCCCTTTCCACCTGCATCCTCCCACATGATTTACAAAACACAGTAAAGCAGGTTGATCATACCTACTTCACCGGGCTGTGACAAGGATTCAGTGGGCTGACAGGAGCGAAATGTCCTTGTGTGACACCTGGCCTACAGGAGAAGCATGCCCAGACAATTGTCCCATAGCCATAAATATAATTTTTTCATCTTTAAATATGATAGAGAAATAAATGTTTAGTGCCTAGAACACCTGTTAATGTAACTACTCCAAAACCGGAGTTGAAACGGTTGGGCAGGAATGCACTATTCATTCAATTACTCTTTTATTCCCATGGTTATTAAACAAAGATTTGATCTACTGCCTACATGCCAGGAACTGCACTAGATCCGAGGAGGTGCTAGTTATCAGGACAGATAATTCATCAGTCTCTGGTAGCCTGTAATCCATAGGCCACTGTTGGTAAATGCTTTTATAAAAGAGTTTGGGCTTTCTAGTATGAGAGTTATTGTTTCAACCTCCATTATGAGTAGCAAAAAACAAAACAAAAGAAACTCTGCAGAAGGATATTTAAGATACTGACCCTCATTACTCAACCTTGTGGTCATAGAATACCAGACAGAGACACAGAGACAGCTATGGTATCCTCCAGCCATTCCTGTTGGCACAACCAGTACCATGAACAACAGTAGTTCATTTTATTTTGGGTGGGGAGAGTAAAGCCTAAGATTTCCCTTCTAATAATAATAAGCACGCAGCAACAGAAAGCAGAAAGTAGGTACATGATGTACCTACTTGATGGTATATGATAGAATGGCCAAGACAAACCATGAGCAAATATGGACTTCTGAATAAATAGTGCTGGGAGAACTGGTAACCACTGGGAGAAAGATAAAATTAAATTCATATCTCATGCCATACACCGAAATAAACTCTCAGTGGATTAGGGATCTAACTGTAAAAAATAAAACTGTGCATGTGTTAAAAGGGTGACTTCCTTTCTCAACTCAAGATAGGAGATTTCCTAACTAGGACTCAGAATGCAGAGCCAATAAGAAAAGATTGGTAAATTTGAATACAAAAAAAAATTAAATGCATGGCCCAAATCACCATACACAAAATCAAAAAACAACTGATACACAATGAGAAAATATCTGTCTTACATGCCACATACAAAGGCTGATGAATCCCAGCATATAAGTAATTATTAAAAGTTACTTGTTGATGAGGACAAAGGACCGGGAACAATTCTGAGCAATTCTCTGAGCAGAATGTTCTATGCAGCTCTCCCCATTAGAATCACAGAATTACATCCTGAATTCCAAATGAAATGCAGTAGCACTTCCATACCTGAAGACCTCCCTGCGCTGACCACCTCCTTAAGTTGCCCTAATTTCTGTAGACCAGACTTGCACCATGTGTACATATCAGGACAGGAGGCCTAGTTCCTTATGGTGACCACCTCCGTATATCAACCACTTTATTGCAGTCCCTTGGGTGGTCAACTCGCAGAGGTTCTACTGCAATTAAAATCAACCAGAACCCAGGGGAATCCAAAGTGACAGCCTCAGTGCCAAATGGATTTAATTACATCACAACAAATGATGCCACCTTTCTCTCTGGTGAGATTCTAATACCTTTCTCCACCCAGCATCTGTTTCTTCAGGAATTCTGAATGACAGGATCAAAGAAATTTTTATGAAATAAATTAAAAGAACATAGTTGACATTTCAGAAAGAAATTACAAAGTTGGTGCCCAGAAGCATCCCGGCAAGCCATCTCTGCCCCTCAGATTCCAGCATAATCGTTCAGTACGCCCTATTTCCTTGATGGACTTTCTTTTTTCTGCACAAGTGGAAACAGCTGTAAATAATACAATAACACAAAGATCTTTAAAGACTTTTAAAGTCTCCAGCATGCTCTCATTTGCATAGGGCTGTTTTATTTCCCACAACTCAAATCCTAAAATGATCTAAATACCTACTTTTTAATTAAATGCAAACATAAAAGGCTATTTTTCAATGAGATTCTTCAAATTAGAGATCATCATTTTTCTCCGAATGTAGAAATAAAGAATTTTTTAAATTAAAAAAAAAAACTCTAGTAGTTTGAATACCCTCGATTTCTTTAGACATAGCTGAGACTTATTACCATTACAGAATAATAATCTGGCATGAAAGTGTTACTTTAAAAGTAGCTATTTTAATGGGTAAAGAAACAGTATGTTTTATATAAAACTAAATTGAGTAGAGAATTTTTTTAAAAGGTTATTCCAGATTCCGTTTATCAATACACGTATTTGACAAAAACCCAGTAAAGGGGCTTCTTTCCCCATATTTGACAAAAACCCAGTAAAGGGGCACACATCAGTGAGTGAGATCTACAGAGCTTAATCTGTAAGAAATTCCTGCAGATCCAGGCGCAGGTATTGGGGAAACAGACACGTGTCCCTGTCGTAATGAAGGAGAGGCTGTGATGAGTGTGAGAAGAACCTCCCACCCACTTCTTTCTGTACCCATAGGGAAGGGGTGTTAGTGTCGGCTAAACATCCAGGCATGATGGGGAGCCCTTCATAGAGAGCACCTTGTCATCAGCGCAGGTGGTTTTCCTGCCTTACAGTCCTGGAAACTATGGTCCAGAAGGCTGAGCCATAGATAAAGGATTAGATAAAGGAAGGGATGGAGATTCTGAAGCCTGGAAAGAGGGTTCTGGGTTTTACAAGTATCCAACAGGGCCTTCATTCTTAGTATCCCATTAAAAAGTCAAAAACTAAATGAATGAGTAAGTGAATAAAAAGATCAATGAATAGGTGGGTGCGTAAGTAAATGGAAAGACACAGAGATTCCCCTTCTACACCTGGTCCTTACTCTTGCGTGGGCGAGTTTCGTGTTCTGAATTAGAGAGGGAGCCATTGTCCTTGGGTTCTGGGAAAAGGCCTCTGGGGCATAAAGCATAAGGAAAGAGAAAGAAGAAGAAGGTCATTGCCCTTCTATGATGTCATGACAAAGAGGCAGAGTGCCCAGGGCACAGTCCTAGGCTCATTTCCAGTGACTACCTGTGTGATCTTGGTTGAACGGTCAGCATCTTGAACGTCGAGGCCTCATCTGTAAAACAGGAGTAAAGAAGAGTGCCCCGTGACGGTCTCCTTGTGAGGGTGAAGAAAAGGATGTTGAAAGCAAGTTGTTTGGGGGATCGTTGGCCCAATCTCCCTTTGTAGACCTCCACCTGCAGTGACAAAAAAAAAAAATCATCAGAAATACTGACTTGGGGTTACCTAAACTTCTAAACCAGAACAGGAGCAAGTCCGGGGTTGAGTGGGGCAATGGGGAGAAGCAGCAGAGAGAATTTGGATCCAGGTGGGCAGAATCCACACGGTCTGTGTTCTTTAGCAGGGCCACAGATGTCATTATGGAATTTCAATGCCAGCCCCTGAAAGTCTTTAAAAGTCAAACCTAACCTAATCAAATAAGGTTTCCCCTAGAAGGAGCGGGTGGTCTTCGTGGTTTCTGAGGACCCCTTTTAACCCTCCAGTTCAGTGACAGAATCATCTTTAAACTAATCAGCCTTTTATATTTTTTTCCAACACTTTTTTTTTTCTTTTTGGCTAAGTCAGGGAGTACAACTGATTGGTTATCTCCCATTGCCTCACAGTATGGATTATTTATAGAATAACCACAAGACAGCCAGAAATACCTTCAGACCAAGAGGGACACCAACCATCTGTTTCTCTGATAACGTGCTTCCAGTGATTTCTCCAGGATTCTGGTGCTTAACAAAATGTTGCCACAGCATCATTCCAATCTGTGTATTTATAGGAGGGAGAATGTGTGTCGTTATGTATCTGGACTTGTTTCTTTCAGCAGGAGAAATATAGCCTCTGCCATATGTTTGCCACACACTTAATTACCTCCCCACTCCGCACAGCCCATTTTAAATATTTCATCATTCAGATAGCAGCAGGTTAGAATCTTTCCCTTGAGTCCAGATACACTTAAACCCATCATCCGGGAACAGAAGCCCTTTGTGGGATGGTCATTAATCAGATAATTACTAACTTTCAAGCTGATTTTCTAAATAAACATTATCCAGCTTGTGATATCTCCCGGAGCTCAGAAGCAACCTGTATTTCCCATATCAGTTCTAAGCATGCACCTCACACCCTCCTGTCTCCCCCAAATGCCCACTGCTCCTCAAGTGTAAATAAGGAGCTGGTGAGGGTCCTAGAAACCACAGCTGTGTGTGCCAAGCTCACTCCACAGGGCATGTGTACCAAACTTGCTATGGGCACCATCTGATTTTATCACAGCAGCTCCAAGAGGTGGGACTCTACTTATTTTAATCTTATAAATGAGAAAATCTGAGATTTGGGGAGAGGAAATAGCTAGGAAGTGGGGCTCAAGCTTAGGTCTGTGTCTATAAAGAAAAGCCCAATTCATTGAGTACTTTCAACATTCTTTAATCCAACCAGCATTTACCAAAAGCATTCTGAACATCCTACATTGCTTTAGACTCTGGAAACACAGCATTTCACAAAGAAAGCAACCCACTCTTGAGAATCTGGTAATTCTGGTAGAAGAGTCTGATGAAAAACCAATAAGGAAACACCAGTGGCAGTATAAGACTGGTGACTGGAGAGGGCCTAGGGCTGCTTCCACTGTGAGTTTGGACAATGGGCTGAGGCTGGAATAAGAAGATGCCTGGCAGGACGGTCTCCTGGGAAGAGCGTTCCAAGCAGAGGAATAGCCCATGCTGGGTGGAAATGAGCTCATGCCCATCCAGGTCCAGACGGAAGGCTGGGGTGACCAACATCAAGGTGAAAAAGGGGGACACGTATAGTGAGAAGTCCCCCAATTGGACAAGGCTATGCCTTATGGACACTTGTAGACCAGGACAGGAAGCCCAACTTTGATAAGGTGTTTGGGTGGCCACTGGCAGTCTAGAGTGTATGTTAAGGGGGATTTTTAGAATCTGATTTACATTTTTTAGAATTTAGAATGGATTCCGGGGAGGGTGGAAAGTGAGTGCAGAAGCAAGAAGAACAGTGAGGAGGCTTCCAGAGTAATACTCAGCAGGGGACAGGGTGCTGCCTCTGCCTGGGTGGGCAATGACCAGGCAGAGGAAAAAGTGTGGTTCTCATTTGAGATGTTTCTGCAAAGATGAACAAGATTGTATTGGGCAGGGAAGAATGAAAGCTGTTCCAGTAAAAGGGAACGGTGGCTGCTAATAGGAAACCAAGGTCTCTAAGTACAAAGTATGTTGGAGAAACAGGGAAAGTTGAGCTCCAGATTGTGGTGGGATCAAAACTGCTGGTAACAGACTATGAAGGCCCTGGAGCAAGGGCATTCCTGACCTTTCCTGGGTGCCCCGCACACGAATAAACAAAGGGGTGCCCTTCCTTCAGGTGGACAAAGCCCTACACTGTGTACCTGGGAAGGAAAATCAGACACAGTCATCAGCCCTGCCTTCTTCCTGACCTCAGTGTGAGCTATGCCTAGGGAAGTGTGCAGAAATTTCCATTCCGGCCACCCTCTTACAGTCCACTCTAGACCCCCATGTAAAGCAGTGACCCCCAGTCTGGGGCTCCAGGACTAATGTCAAGAGTTTCACCATGAACGACTCTATTCTAAGAGTTTGTGGACCATCCTCAGTCATCAAGCTTGAACTCATGGAAAGCAACGTCTGCACCACCTGGGCAGAGTTTAGAAACGCAGAATCTCGGGCTCTGCTCTAGAACAATCAAACCAACACCTCCACTTTAGCAAGGTTCCAGGTAAGTTGCATACACATCTGAGTTGAGAAGCACTGATCCATATAAACGTGGTCCTGCCACTAGTGAAATGTACCCAGAGGGGTCTGGCCCTGCTCAGAGCCCACAGCATGATGGGAGTTAGGGCCTGGGGTGGGTCAGGGGCAGGGATGGGTCCTGGATCTTTGAATTCCCATTTCCAGCTGTGCATCTGCTGCAGACACGTGGGCTGAGAAGTGTCCCCAGGGCCCTTTCTCCCCTTCTCCCCTGTGTCCACCTGTAAAGATACCTGATTAAATGGGTGCAAATACAAGTTCAAATGGCCACAGTAAAACATAAGCAAATTTCCCGGGGCGGGGGGGGGGGAGACATGTAAGATTTTCCCTGGATTGCCATCAGAAGAGCTCATACTAAAAGAAAAGGATAGATTAACAAAGAAAGTGAAAAATTGTCTAAATCACTTTACATCTGCAAAAAAAAAGTCTATCGAGCTATTTATTCATACAGCGTTTTAGCCCCCCATGTGCATCGGGAATATCCACACCCTCTGTTTGCTTTGTTACTGATTCGCAGATGGAAGGTCGTTATTCTTAACATCATTTTCTTCCTCTCTCTCGCCATCTTTTAACACACTATATGATTTTCTAATTTTAAGGTTTGGGTCTGAATGCTTTGAATGTGATCTCAGAATGAGATGGGTTCCAGTCTGAAGCTTAAGGTCAGGGGGAAGACAATATTTAAGAAAGTCAAAATATTGAATTCCCACTCACAACGTGTGAAATGGGTCTTTGAAGCTCATACCACTTTCTTTTATTTCATTGCTGGATGGCATGCTGCTTTGCCTTAAATCTTTGCGAGAAAAAAAATCAATTAGCATCATAGAGCTGGTAATTCTACACTATATTCTGCAACAAGGGGGATGAGAGAGGGAGAGCAATTTAAGCTGATAGCTACGTCAACTGCAGCATAGTTGATTAAAAATTTAACAGTTTTCTGATGAATGTCCTAGCTCAGATTTGGAAAACACTGACGAATTTAATTTTCCACTGACTAAATAATCATTTTATAAGCCATGTATAATTCATGTAATGGCAACGTTATGGGCTTGTTAAAAATGACTGCTACTAAACAGTTAACACTCTCAAGCAGGCAGAGACTCATAAAGGCTTGTTATTGGAATTAGTTGGCACCTTTCACCGAGAACAGGGTTTTGCCTTCTGAATCTTTAAAATGGAATGAGTTCAACTTTTCAATACTTGAATAAGTAACACTCCACCCCTTTCCCCTCCACCCCCAAAACACAAAAGTGTGCATTGGTGAGAGAATGGTGTTTGTTGAGTTTCAAGGCTGCTTACTAGCAGAATAATGTTGAACAATTGCTTCAGATCTTGTAGGCTCGGTTTCCTTATCAGGAAGATGGAGATACTGTTACGCACTAAATAGTCATGTTGAGGGAAGTGAATGAAGTGCTGCTTTGGAACCGGTGGGGCGTGGATGCGTTCATCACAGCGAGACCTGACCACCTGCCATACCTGTACCCCAGCTGCACTGAGGTCCTGAAGGCCGTTTCCTGGGTATCCGCAGTGACGTTCTGCCAGAATTTTCTCAGATGACTCTTCCACAGTAAAACACACGCAGACAACCCAGTTTAGAGTTGCAACCGTGCAGCACCATCATTCCTACTTGATCTGCCTTCCCTGTGTTATCACTCTCATCCCACTGACCTCTGTGAAAGTCCTGCAGAAATTATTCTTACTTATTATTAACTTATTCTACCATGCTATTTTTGTTAGTCATTTTATTTTAGTACTCTTCCTCAAGAAGAATGTTAGCCGGGAGACACCTGTGGCTCAAAAGGGTAGGGGGCTGGCCCCATCTGCCGGAGGTGGCGGGTTCAAACCCAGCCCCGGTCAAGAACAAAAAAGAAGAAGAAGAAGAATGTAAGCGGCACAAAGGGACAGAATTCTGAAGATTTTATCAGCTGATGTGCCCCAGTGCAGGGCTTAGCATGCAATGGGTTTTCAAAAACATTTGTTGGATAAACGAGCAAATGTTCTTAACAGTTTAGTAAGATGCTGCTTTCCCCACTGTAACGGTGGTGATTAGACTCACTGGGTGAGTCTGTAGAGAAGCATTCCCAGATACGCTGCATTCTGGGCAGTACTCAAGACTACCATAGTTGTGGTGCACCCAGGCGAGGGCCACAGTTTAAGATACATAACCACCCTGGCTTTGAGGCCTTCTCTCTGCGTCCCCACTGCCTGAAACAGGGCACATCCAGACCCACAAGTGTGCAACCAGTTCCAAATGTTAATTTTGCAGAAATTTATGTACCATAAGGTATGTGTAAATTTGGATTCCGTGCCCATATCTGGGGAAACTAACTTCTCAGTAGATTCCCGCCACCACAACCCAAAATCCTACATAGAAACAAACTTCACTGCTATCTTTCACTACCAATAAACAGGAAAGCCATTCAAAAGACAAAGAAAATTGAATCCAGACTCTCTTAACTACTAGAAACTCCACTTCTTGGGGCTCTCAGAATCCACTCTTCCTGCCCTTATCCTGAACATGGAGTTACATCTTAGCTCTGTGCGATCTTGGTCAAATCACTCAATCTTGCAAAGCCTTTATTTTTCTACAAAGAGTGCTTGAAGATTCCAGTTCTTCATCTTTATTCTCAAGATTATCACAAAAGATCAAAATGTTATAAATGATTCATTTACATAATATCAGGATAAATTATAAAATGCAAAACAATAATATGAATAGGGGACTGCCTCGTGCAGAGAAAGCCATCTGGTGCATGAATTCTGTTCCATATATCAGAGAGACGGTTGAGGCAGAGACACAGAGCTTTAGAGGTATCCTTACTCAGCACTTCCCAGACAGAACTGCACAGAGATGCACCTGGGGCTTATCAAGATGGACATTCCAGAGCAGATCAAAGACCAGAAGATGTGCTAATGTTCCCTAAGGAGACCAAGGATATGGTCACTCTGAGAGAGCACAGCTGGGCCAGGGTGCAGACAGGTTTGATGGGGACAGAGCAGCTGCTGTGCCATCCTGTTTTATGAGCAGTTGTGGCCTCTCAAGAGAGGGCACCAGAAACCAAGAGCAAGACTCGTCTCTACTGTCAGTAGCCCCCACTCAGGGGAAGGTAAGGCTCCATTCACTGGTGGGGCATGAGGGTCTGCACTCTGGTCCATCTCCCCTGGTGTCTGGATGGGTCATAGAATGAAGCTTAGCTTTTCCAAAATAAATAAATAAATAAAGATCCAAAAAGAACTAATGTGTGGAAATGCCTAAGGTCTTTGCCCCTAGACCGAAGACCAACGAAATTCAGTCACAATTTTTCTGTCGTTCCTTTCTGGTTTTCTTCCTAGCATGGATTTCTACCTTTAATCATCTGTGAGAAAACAAGACAACAGCCAGGAAGCTCAGGAGTAAACATTCATGACTACTAAAGGGGGTCCTGCTGGAACAGAGGCTCTCTGTGGGCAGGAGCTTCAGTCTGCTGCGTGTCACGCCGGGAACACTCCATGGCAACAGGTCAGTACTTGCTGAATTAACAGATGAATTAGAACAGGTGGCTTCCCACCTCTGGGTTGATAAGCTGGAGAGGTTATCAAGTAATACGGGTGGAAGATTCACTCACATAGTGTACCTACCGTCTCAATGCCACCAACAGAAGTTCAGATGTTTCCTATAGATCCTGAAGAGATACCCAGGCCCAAAGAGTGTGACATTAACTGTACTGATTTGCAGCCCCACCGATAATATATAAGCATTCCTTTCTCTCTGCATCCATGCCAGCATCTACTTTTTTGGACTTTTTAATAAATGTCATTCTAACTAGGGTAATGTAGTATCTCCTGTGGTTTTCATTTGCATTTCCCTGATGGTTGATTACTTTGAGCATTTTTTCATGTTTTTTGGCCATTTGTCTTCCCGCTTGTTCATGGTGAATTAGTTTTTTGATGTGCTGCTGAATTCAGTTTGCTAATTTTTTTTTTTTTTTTGCAGTTTTTGGCTGGTGCTGGGTTTGAACCTGCCACCTCCTGCATATGGAGCCAGTGCCCTACTCCTTTGAGCCACAGTTTGAGGCACTGCCTGGTTTGCTAGTATTTTTTGAGAATTTTTGCATCTATATTCATAAGGAATATTGGTCTGCTGTTTTCTGTTTTTTGTTGTGTCCTGTCCTGGCTTTAGTACGAAGATAATACTATCGTTGTAGAATAGTTGGAGGAGGATTCCCTCCTTTTCAATATTATGGGGTAATTTCTGTATTATGGATAACAAGTTAAAGACTATTTCTAGGTGTGTCTGTTAGTATTTCTGGATAAGATTAACATTTGAATCAGTAGACTGGGTAAAACAGATTTCCCTCCAGAATGGAGGCTGATCTCATGCAGTGTACTAGAGGCCTGAGTAGGATAAAAGGCATAGTCATGAAGAATTCTTTCTCTCTGCCTCACTGTTATTTTCAAGCTAGGATATTGGTCTTCTCCTGCCATGTAACTCAGGCTGGAACTGCGTCATCAGTTTTCTTGAGACTCAGTCTTTGTAATTCATTGAGTCCATTTCTTATAAAGATTTTTTTTATATATAAAAATACATGAACACATACACTATTGATTCTGTTTTTCTCAAGAACTCTGAATAATATACAGCTTCACTAACCTATACTTATCTCCAAGGAGGCAGATATGCCACTTGTCAAATTGTACATTTCTAGAGGTCATAATTCCCAGGATAATTACTAGGTATTAGCTGATGAGTAGAAAAGAATGCATTTTTTAGATTAACAATATCTATCTGCTCTTTCTACTCTTGTTTCATTTTAATGGGAGGCAATGTCAAGTCTTGAACAGTGCATCAAGATAGAAACAGCATGGATGGAACAAACTAGAATTTTTCAGTTAGACCCAGCCAACTGGGTCCAAGTCAACGTCCACTGGACCCACCTGTCCTCTTCTTTGTTTCTCCATGGTAATTTCTCACTTCAAACAATGTCAGCTCTGTCCTGGTTTATCCTAGTACCATCTCAGTATTTTGGTTTTCTTTTTTAATCTCTCTTGATTTTTCAACCAAGAAAATAACTCTCTGTCCCTATAACTGATTTATTTTAACAAATGAGACCTCCAGGAGCCATTAAATCAAGGCCCTGCCACCTTATTCCCTTTTAAAGTCAACCGGGTTTTGTGATTTTGACTAAACAGCTGGGATCAAGTCTGATGCCTTCTCCCTGTCTCAGATTCTATGAGTCTATCCACTGAGAGACTGTGGAACAGCAATTGATTGTTATTTTTGTTATTTCATTATCTATATAATACAGAAGTACCAATGAGTCAATGAAAAAAATCACCGAAATTGAAATTGATAGAACTAAATTTAAATCTCTGTTTTATGAAGTTTCTTAGAATTAGTAATCTCATCACTGAACATGATAACTAAACCTGAATCACTATTGTTTTAAAGTTTCATTAAGATAATGTGCATAGAAATATGTGTTTATCATAAACTATGATACAGTGTCAAGTATATTTTGATAATTTTCAGTTTTATCCTGTGATGATAACATTCTCTAAACACCATTTGAGTTAAAAGAGATGATCAGTTCAACTCAACACACATTTCTTGGTCATATATTTCTATGACAAGTTGTTTTTTTGTTTTTTGGGGTTTTTTTGATGATAACAGGTACAACATGAAATAGGCACAAAAGGGGATCACAACTTCTTTGGAACCACAGAGATGATAAATATCCCAATTAAGATTTGGAACGTACAAAACTGTGCCCGAAGATTGGTGAAGATTTATTTGTTACTTGACAAAGCAAGCCACACATAAATGTCTCTAATAAAAGTCTTTTCAATCCCTTTTTAAAAAGTACTTCCCTGTGTAATCCCTAGTTTCTTCTCATACCCAGATCTGGTTTGTAGAGAGCCCTCTAGAGGTCAGCTGGCGTTATGGCCTGCATTTTCTTACAGGAACCAGTAGGTCTTGCTTTAAGTATGCCAAGAGCAATTTTCACATGTCAATTGTTGAATCTCAGAGTATTTGATACTTAACCTCAGCTTTTAAAAAGAAATATGTATTTTTATTAAAATAGTGGAAATAATAATTTATTTGAATTGCTTTTATATTTTCAGAAAAATTTCTGAAGTTAAATTTAAAGAAGTACAATATTCTTGTATTCTCTGGCAATTTTATTTCTAACTTGCAGCTGTTTTCATTCCTTGTTTAATTAAACTCTTATTTTCTCCTATTACTGCTTATGAGAAATGTATCTTTATGAATTTGAGGTGAGAGGATACTACCTGTTGCATATTTGCTCATGTTCTTAATTAACTCTTATACATAAACTTTCTTTCATCTCTCAGGAAAAACAAAGTGTAAGAATAAAGAATTCATGTCAAAATCCCAGAAGTCCCCGTGCCCCTGTTTATCTTTATTTTGTAACAGGTAAAATTTTTGCACAAGGCAGTAGTTTTTTGGTGCCCTCCTCTAGCTTCAAATTTTGATCATGTGATTTATCTGGCAGTTGATCCTGGGCTGTCTTCTGATGGTTGGTCTTGGATGCCTTTTTAAAAAGTAACAATCAAACTTAATTTTACTCTTTTTGAGGTCAATCATGATTTGTACATGGTAAAAAGTCAATGAATAGATGGTGATTGAGGTGACTTAATTCTAAGTTTCTAGCTGCTTTCCTTGTCTGAAGCAGCTGAAATAAGAAAAGATTGTTTTAGAAATTTGCATATGCAAAGGATGGATTCCCAGTGATGGCAATAGATTTTCTCTCAGCTTGATAGCTGTGAAGCTATTTAGTAATTATAACTAAATTGGGATAATGGATATTTGAACTGCAAATGATAGATAGACTTGATATCTTTGTCAGTTTTTGCTATAAATTTTAAATGTCACCTGTCCTAGGAAGGAAGCAAGAGCATTGAAACACTGGGACAGAAACCCAAAGCCAAGGTGGGAGAGAAAGCTGAAATGAGGTGGAGGAAAGGGAAGAAGCCTGCCACTCCTTTAAAGGAGTAATCAGATCGTTGCTTGGTATGTCTTTTTTACATGGCAGATTTTCTCTTTTCTCCCTCTCTTACCGCATTTATTTCTGTATGACTATTACAGAAGAACTGTCACTGCCCTGTAGACTTTATTTTCCAAAAGAAAGACTTACACTAGAGAAAGAGAATTGACCTATTTTTTAAGTCCCACTACCTCAGAGGTATATTAGTGAAGGCTCTCAAAAAAAACATAACCTTTTTCAAGGTTCTCCAGAGAAAAACAATTTCCTCTTAACATATCCTCTTGAATATGTTTACAAGATATATGAAAGGGGATTTTTTTTATAAGAATTGACTCAGAAAATTATGAAGGCTGAGAAGGCCCATCACCTTCCATTATCAATCTGAAGACCCAGGATTGGTGATGGTGTGATTCAGCTGGATTCTGAAGACCCAATCACAGGAGCACTGATGTGTGAGGACAGGAAAAGATGGGTACCCCAGCTCAAAGAGAAAGCAAATTTGTTTCATTCGGGCTTCTATGAGATTGGGTGATGCCTATCCATGTTGGACAAGGTGATCTTCTTTACTCAGTCTGCTAAAATGCTAATCTGTTCCAGAAACACCCTCACAGACACACCCAAAATAAGGTTTTGCTAACTATCTGGGCATCCCTTAGCACAGTCAAGTGCACACATGAAATTAGCCATCACAACAAAGAGAAGAAGAGATTTATCTAAATCATAAACATATGAGAGGAAATTTAGCTCCACTCTTTCCAGTAGAGGCTTGCCCATCTGTGACAATGGCTGGGTTGACAAATACATGTGATTCTGGGGTGAAATATCAGCAAGCTTATGCAACTACAAGTCTAAAGTTATATCATACTCCAGACTTTAATCTGTATCTTCATGTCAATGGTTCTAACACAAGATAAGAAAGGAAGTTCATTTATGGCCACCTGAAATTCCAACAATTTCCTTCCTTGTCCTTTTTATGTGAGGTACATTTCAAAATTACATGCAACACAGTAAGCTAAAATACTAGTGAGAGACAGAAGAGAATAAAATAGTAGGAAAAATGGAATTAAGCCAATTGATTATCAGTTCATTCATGTGACACACCCTTACTGAGATTCCACTGTGCCAGACTCCAGTCTGGGTAGGAATGTAACAGGGCATGGCACAGACAGGTTTCCTACTTCTCACACTCCACACCACGTTGTCTTATATTTTTCTCTAGCTTTAGAAGGTAAAGTGTTCAACCAATCTGAATAACAGTCAAAGAAGAGGGGAAATCATGACCAATTACACGATGTACAGGAAGTTCTGCTTACCCAAAAGATTGCTTCCTATGCACGATTTATAAGAGGTACTACTACTACTCACCATAGGGTTATCATTGAAAGTGATAATCTTTTTATCAGACTATCTACCTTTCCCCTGTAGCAGTTTTTCCGGGAGTAGTTATCTAACCAAGACCAGGTCAATCAGAGCCCTTATCTAGTAGTTTTGGCCTGTTGACCCAGGGTTCCACATAATGTATTCCAAGTGAATAGAACTCAAGAGTTGAGAGAAGCCATGATTCTGGGTCAGAATCAAAGAAAGAAGAGTCTTATAGAAGAGTCTATAAGAGACTAGGGTCCTTCCTTGTTGCAGTTGTTTTTATAAAAACAATCTAAATAAACCTAAACAACTTTATTCTTAGAAGAGTATGCTGCTTAGGGCTAATGCTAGCCATTAATCAATTTTGATCAATCTAATGAAGATATGATTCTTGAAAAGTGGTGTGCTCTGCTAGGTGCTATCTCAGGTTAACCCAAAGCCCAGATCATTGAAAGTGGTTCAGAGTGTTCATTTCAGTCATTTCCTATGGAAATAACCTTCTATACAACCCAACATTTACTCTGTTCACATAGTTACAAATTGCTGGTTGTTTCTGGGGTGTTTTACCCATTTCTCAAATCCTTATGCTATGCCATCTTCTTGTATTTTGTTTTTGGGTTAATCAGGTCTTCTGGAAACTCAGCCTTAAAGACGGGACAGATGCTAAATGACTGAGATATAGCCAGAGAGTTAGAAGCTGAAGGCAGACACAAAAACACGTGGCATAATTCATGCCCATCAAACCCGTGAATTGTTTCTGAAATTAGGTTTTCATTTTCACCTAATAGCTCCATGATTCTTTGACAGCTGTGATTCCATTGACTTCAGGGTAGTTTAGCCATGGGAATTAGGTGTAGTCTCAAGTCACCATCTGCTCAATCCACATGTCCACTTGCTCCTGAGTGACTGTATTTCCTCAAACAGATCAGCAGAATTGAAACATATATTGTCCTTTTACAGTGTCAAGTTTGGTGAATCCATATGTCTGCCATAGTAGTCAACAAGTATAATTGAAGGTTTAAAGATTGGGCTTATTCCCAGTCATCTGATTTACCAAATTCCTTAATCGGAAAAAACAGATCAATAAATATCTCTTAGTTTTCTCTTGACTTAGTTGTCTACCTACATCAAATAAACAAAATTGTGTTTCAATTTTTTTTCTAAAAACATAGGCCCAAACATGCAGAAAATTCATAGCCTTAATCACTTTCTCCAATAAAACTTACAATGAACTAGGTTTTATAAAATTCAGAGCCCTAACTCTCCTGAAGTCTGTCATAATACAAACTGAATCCACTAATGTACTCCTGTGACTCACATTCATTTTTTTTCCCTTTTATTGTAAGTCATCCTGTTGTAATTGAGGTCAGCTTGTAGTTCAAACCAAAATGCTCTGTTTTCTTATGGGAAGGTAAGTTCACATATTCTAGATTAATAGGTAAAATGTAGATTTTCTAGCACCCTCAAGGTGAATGCAGTTGGCCTCATGTTGACTGGTCCTTCAGGGTTGCCAAAGGAGTGACAGGGGCGAACTGGTGTCATAGTCTGTTTTGTGCTACTATAACAGACTATCTGAATCTGGGTAATTTATAAAGCACAGGAACTTGTTTCTAACAGTTCTGAAGGCTGGGAAGTCCAAGATCATGTCACCAGCATCTGGTGTCTAGCAAGGGCCTTCTTGTTACATCTTCACATGACAGAAAGTGGAAGGGTGGGCAGAGATGAACATTGTATCCTTAGGAGGCCTGTGAGTGGAGAGAGACAATGCCTTCCCATGAGCTCCTTTTACAGTGGCATCAATCCATTCATGAGGAACGTGAATTGATTAGGCTCCATATTTTACCACTGTTCCATTGGAGATAAATTGTGCTATAAATTGGTGGGGGAGCATTCAGATCATAGAAACTGGCTGTTGGAATGAGAACTCCTGGACATGCCCTTGCTCATTGATATTTGACTTGAAACTCTGAGATCAGCTACTTTTTTAGTGGCAGAGGGAACCTCTGGGTGGGGGTGGAGGGCTAACCCTAAAGCCATTCACAAAGGACTTCCCTCCTTATTACTATAGCCTCTCCTCTTCATCTATTCCCCCCATAAGGGCTTTTCAACCTCCTTCAGACTTTGAATAACTGTTATCTATTCCCTGTGTGTATATTTGGTAACTCATTTATCATCTGTCTCTTAGCCCTGTTTTTCCCACTTGTTTTTGGTCATTTTGTGTATATTGTACTTGGGTGAATTGCTTAAAATCTCCTTGAAACTGGGCTGTACCACCCTTTGAGACCCGGCTATTTCTATGTGCATGCATAAAGATCCTATCTCTTTACCCAGGAAGAGCAGCAAGAGTCCTGACAGGGGAGCAGGGCAGTAGGTCATATTCATATGGTCCTAGTCATATTCACTGCCTGCTAAGAAAAATCAGGCTTGTTTCTTGGCTTATTTCTTAGCTTTTATTTTCTTAGTGACTGAGGGGACAACATGTAAACACTCAGAAGTTAAATTCAAGTTATTTTTTCTCCATATGATATTAAAACACATTTCTTTGTGATCCCTAAAATAGCACCACGTGTTTAAAAGGATGAGGAGGCAAAGTAAAACACTCTGTGTCAGTTTTCCTATCAGTAAAGTGGGGATAAAAGTAATACCTAACTCACAAAGTGTGGGAATGTTAGATGGGAAATCAGACACAAGTGTTGAGCCCAGTATGATGGAATAACCGAAGTGGTGACAGCGCTCCACATGCCTGTGGTGTACAGTTGGCCAGGTTTTCTTCTCTAACATTTTATGTGGATTTGCTCATTCCATCCCCACAAGGGCTATGTTTACCTTTATAAATGAAGAACCTGACGCTCAGAGAGGAGTCTAATGCAAGTTTCCCGAGATCACAAAGCTAGCAAGAGAAGGGACTAGAATTTGAAACCAGATCTTTTTGTTTCTATAGCCCATGTTGTAAAGGTACTGTTTAACAACAGAAAAGCTATTATCAGGTAGACCTTCCGATGATGTGGAAAACTGAATTCAGACCACTGGTGAGAAATTAAATTTGGAAACCAATTGTCCAAGTTCTACAGTGTACTAGGAAGAGAGTTTGAAACATGCTGTTGAGATATCTGAATTCCGAAAGCAACCTTGGATTGCTATCAACAGCCTTACACTTTGTATGATTTTCTGTGATGGCAGGACAGTTACTGTGTGACTACAGTACCAGATAGAGTACCACTGATAAAAATAGGAAGGACTGTGGTCCTGAGCCCCATTCCCTGAACCATGTCTTTTATCAGGGCCTTTCACTGAATGCCATCAGCATTAGTTAGGAAGAAGTTTACCAGTACGGTAAAGTAGGAAGAAACTGATTAGGACTGGGACCAGAGATCAAATGGAAACTCGATATTTGAAAATATTAAGACTTAATTTTCTCAGTTGTAAAAATATGAAAAACTAACATGTGCTGAAGCATCACATATCACAGCCACTCACTCTGCTGTCATGACTTGAACTGTGTCCTCAAAAAAAAAAAAAATTGTTGAGTTCCTAACCCCCAGTACCTATAAAGAGATCTTATTTGGAGGCGACACCTGTGGCTCAAAAGAGTAAGGCACCAGCGCCATATACAAAAGGTGGTGGGTTCAAACCCAGCCCCGGCCAAAAACTGGAAAAGAAAAAAAAAAGAGAGAAAGAGAGATCTTATTTGGAAGTTTGGTTTTTGAAGGTTTAATCAAGTTAATAGAAGGTTACAAAGTTAAGCCTTAATCGACTATGACTGGTGCCCTTCTGAGAAGAAATAAATTTAACCCTGTGTACAGATACATGGGGAGAATATATACGGAGATACAAAGACATACAGCTACACAGAGGGAAAATTATGTGACCATGAAGTCGAATACTGGAGTGATACTCCTATAAGCCAAGGATCACCAAGCACCACCTACGACCACCTGAGACTAGCAGGGAACCAGGAACAACGTCTCCTTCAGAGTCTCCCAAAGGAACCAGCCCCTGTCAACACTTTGATTTTAGACTTGTAGGCTCCAGAACTGGAAGACAACACATTTCTGTTGTTTTAAGCCACTAGATGTATAGTACTTTGTCATGATAACCCTAGAAAACTAATACACTTGACAAGTAAAGTCAGGGCATAGTTTCCTAGGAAGTCTAAAATTCTAGAAGAAGTAGGAGAGGGCCCACTCTCAGATGGCTGTTGCATCAAATTACGTACGACAAGCTAAGTCATAGTACCTTGACTTCCAGGTTCTATAATCCACACCCTCCTAGAGGCATGTGACCCTCACACCCACTGGCCAACTGTTCTCAGCTTCCCCAATACGTACATTTGTCTTCATCCATCTACCCTTTTTCTCGTAGAGATTTCCATTTCTCTTTCTAACTACTTCTCAGCTCACCTGCGTCTTCAACCCAGACTCCATCTACCTTCTGCTATTGCCTGTCACTTTAACTTGAGCTCGAAAGTGCAGCTCCTGTGCCCGATAATTCATTTCGTTATTTCTATTTGTCCTTTGTCCTTCAAACTGTCCATGTCCAAGTTCCCACCAGCTCCCTCATTTAACTCACTCTTTCTAGAGACAAGGAAGCTGGTGGCTCGGTTTGGTATATAATGTATTTATAATGTATTTTAAACGGTACCTGGATATTTCCTTTCTTGTGGAGGAAAGAAGTTAAGGTAAAAGGAAATCAAAGTATCTTTTTCATATTAGGTAAATGGGTGAATCTTGATGGGCCCAAGAGCCCTTAATGAGAATAGTAAGAATCCGATTCAGACAGCCTGGTTTGGATTCCCAACTCCCCTCACACTGACTCGCTCAGTACCCTTTCATAAACTACATAATTTCCACATGTCTAAATCTGGGCTATAAGGTGGGTAGCACTGGGCCATCTGAAAGAATGATTGAGAATGTGGGAGGGGGAAGCAGCGAAGGAAAGAGGAAACTCTCCTCCTCACACCAAAGGCTCTTACGTGGAGCAAGACAAGCCTGAGACAATATCCGAAGGCACAAGCTTAGTGTCTGTCCCCTGCTTCCTGAAAGATATTGGGCAGTTTCCTTAACTACTCTGGGTCTCATTTTTCTCCCTTGTAAACTGGGATTATCTGCTTTTTCAGGGTTTTCTCAGTCATGAGGATTCAATCAAAGAATTCTCATGAACCTGTGCCTTGAACTTTAAAATGCTTCCTGGATACGAGACACCATCCACATCATCTATATTGAATGCAGTGGGGAAGGTCAACTCTGGATGTTGTAAATGTATAAAGGATAAGAGACCCCAGGCCGCTGAGGTCTAGAACCTGTGCATTTCAGAACTCTGCAACTCTGTCGAACACATTTCTCAACCCTTTGCTTTTAAGGGAACACATTTTCCTGTAGAGTAAAATTAAATAACAAAGCACGGGAACAGAAGGCGTAACAAAGGTAAGGTATACTTCAACACGGCAGCATCTTCCAGTGTCATTGCTACAATTTCAAATCATAGTCTCACTGAGCATTACGAAAGGTGCTTTCTTCCTGGAAAAACCCCAAAAGCTGCAATCTGGGCCATGTCTGGAATCTTGGATGCTGGGTAAGACATAACCACATTATAAAACATGAGCTTGAGTCCCCTCTGTGCAGCTTTATTGCATATTTATGCCTGTGGCTCCTGGGTGCTTTGAGGCAGGAGATATGCTTGTTTACCATTTGGACTGGCTCCACTGCCACTCACCTGTGCTGAGTTTCATCTGGCGGCCCCCTTCTAAGCCCCACAAAACATTTCTTTTTCTAGCCAGAAGGAACCTGGGAGTTTGCATAAATCCAAAGGCCCCAGTTCAGGCATTGGCAGGAAGGATGCAGCCAGCTCTAAGGCCTTCCCAGAGCTTTCGGGAAGGATCACAAACAAGAGAGTATAGTGGCAGGTACGCAATGTCACGAAAGACGGCTGCCAAATGACATGTGCTAATCAGAGTCCCCGAATGTTGGCCGCATTTGGGCAGGGACTTCTCTTCCACTGGTCTCCACTTGACTTTTCTTAGACCCAAGAGGGAGTTGTTGGGTTTGACTATTAATGAGTCAGGATACACTTTACTGATTCCAAAGCACATCTGTCATGGCAATTTACATGAGTTACCACCATGTTCCCAAAGCTTGCTACAGAATCTAGCAAGCGTTTGTTTTAATGAGCTAACATACCCAGGATGACTTACCCTTTCTACGGTATTTATTACATATTGTCATAAACACTATTAAATTAAATTATGGAATCATTTGCACACTGAAAAAAAAAATGTTCATCATTAGAGAAAGAAAAGTATCTTTAGAGACGCCCACACCAGTACTTCACGTTTTCCAGGGCACAGGAGGAATCTGGTGGCATTCTTTCTCTCCTCCTAGCTAAAAGAAAATCCAGAGATCTGTGACTTGGCTAAAGTTGGAGGTCTAGGCTGGCAAGGGGAGACCTATAGGCAGTAGCAAGTGAAGAGAGCAGACTTCAGATGGCAGAGCTGATAGAAAAAGGGAAGCAGCTTTAGATAAACAGATAGCCAAGTTATTAATCCTTAATGGCTAGGAAGGAGAGTCCAAGTCACGGGCAGATTTAGGAGTGATGCACCTGATTGAATGACCCTGAAGAGCCTCCTAGAGCAGGTGAAAATCAACGGCAGGTGTGTTTCATGTGAGACTGTGCTCTCGGCGATGTGGCAAGAAGCTCTGTCAACTTGAACTTCAGCTCATCACAACGATCACTACTAACTCCGTGGCTCCTAACTCACATGTCCATCTGAGCTGGAATAAACTTTTGGCTTTAAAGGTCCTGCTTTAATGTGACGGGTTATCTCTCCAGGGCTTTCTGGAGTTCTGGTATTCACCGACTACCCACTTCATTAATCTCCCTTGCTCGTTCTTGCTGCCTTGCTGAGAGTTAGCGTAGTATGGTGATTTAAGAGCACAGACTCTAGGTTCTCTGACCAGCCATTTGTCCTTGGGAGACTTCCTTGACCTCCGCGGTGGGTACAACTATAAAACAGGAACAACAGTAACTCCCTTGGGGTTAGCGTGACAATTGAGTTAAAATATGCCAGCTCCTTAAAACGATGCCTGGTAATTAGTGAAGGTTATGTAGAGGTTTCTAAAACCTATTCTTTTCAATGTACCATCTCTCCTTGGTTGTTTAAGTACCCACGTGTGAGCAAGCAAGAATAACGGGCTAATTAATTTATTTTTTTTTAATGTTAGTATTGTGTAAGTTTCACCTGAATTTTTTTTAATCTTTTTAAATCCGGAAATAAAAGATGGGAAGAAGAAAAAAAATGGGAAGGCATGCTGGTATAAATAAAGAGAATCCTTTTTAATGTAAACTGAGGCAGGTATGCTAAGTTTGTGACTCAAATTATGATTTTAAGAAATAGTCATCATGGGTGGTGCCCGTGGCTCAAAGGAGTAGGACGCCGGCCCCATATGCTGGAGGTGGCGGGTTCAAACCCAGCCCCGGCTCACTCATGTGTATATTCATTGCATTTCTGTAAACACAGTGTATAATAAAACTGAAAAAAAAATAACCCTTTGGGATTATATGAAAAACTGACATATGTTCTAGGCCCATGTAAATACAGTCATGTTTTTTACTTATAGACGTGTCAATCTGGCCATTTAAAATCATGCAGGGTGTAGAATAATTCTTTACTGTATAAGAGGGACCACCCCACGTATTGTGCGATGTTCAGCCTGCTTGGACTCTGAGTTCTAAATACCAGTAGCCTCTGTCCCTCCTTCACCATAATCACCAAAAACATCTCCTCCCAAAGTTTTAAATGCTTCAGAGGGTCAAGTTTCCCTAGAGAGAATCCAGGACTGGGAGGCAGTTTATTGGTGGAGTAAAAGCCACAGAGCAGGCAGGATTGTCCAGAAGTTCATAGCCAGTAAGGAGAGGCAGGGGTGAGGTCTCTTGAATGAGTATGAAAGGGCAGGCAACAGCCTACAAGCACCTGGAGCCAATGGCTGGAGGGCCAGGACCAAGGCCAAAGGAAAAGATAGAGAGGGAAGGGGGAAAATTGTTCTCCTAAGAAGAGTCAACAGCATCAAATTAAGTAGGGGATTAGGAGAAATGGGGATCCATGTGGATCTCCTAAATCTGACAAGAAGTCACTTCTGAATTATGCCAAGACTGTCAGCACTTTGTTGCTTGAGAATATATTGCAGCCAACTTGAAATTGGACTTCAAAAATGGAAGAGTATTTGGTTGACCCTTCTGAAAGCCTGAACGAGAGGAGGGAGGTGGGGATTAACAAGTCCAGATGCAGGGACCGGGTCACTGAGGGTTTCCGGAGGAATTATGAGAACTTTGCAGAGTCAAGCAGAACAGTTCCGTGTGATAGCCACGCCATGTTGCTAATAGCCACCCTCCTGGAGCTATTTCAAATTAATTCTCAAATTTACTTCGGAAAAGGAAAGGTTGCTTTTTTTTTTAGCAAATGAAGCACAAATCTGATCGATCACAGCGGCATTCATCAGAGCGTTGTGAAGACAATACTGATTCAGTTGGACATGTGGCAGTGACTGCAGCAAGAGAAAACGGGACAGTCCTCCATCAGCAGCCCAGCTTGGGCTTCCACTGGTTGTGTGTCTGAGCATATCTCAGCCTCTCTGAACACTACGTTAGTAACACAGCTTGTGTGAGCTGATCTATGGAAGTTGCTGTGAGAGAGACAGGTGCACATGTACTGCATTTAGTACAGCCCTGGAAGCCTCTCACGGGCTCAGTAAATGATGTCATAGGACCTCATTGCGGTGTGTCTTTTGTTGTCACACTTGTCATTATTGGCCCGTGCTCTGAGTATGTCACTGAGCATAAAAACAGGTGTAATGATAACAGTTACAAGGGGACGTCTAGAGCTTTGGTACGAAACACAGCCTGGGACAGGAGGGCCCCAGGAAAGGCTTCCAGTGCTGGAGATGCTTGAGATGAACCTAAGGTTTGGGTGTAATAAAAAATAAAATCCTAGAACGTCCAAGTTATTAGAGTCCTTAGAGACTCTAGAGACCATTTTTTAACTTAATTTTTACTAAACCATAACTGTATACATTGATGGGGTACAATGTGAAGATTTGCTACACAACGTGGAATGCTTACATCAAACTGATTAACATAACCATCGCCTTCCTTATTTTTTGTGGTCGGACATGTATAACATATTCTTAGTTGATTTGAAATGTACCCTTGCATTGTGCACCTTAGGTGAGATCCCAACAAGTATCTTCCCTCCACTCGTCCTCCCCTCCCTTCTCTCTCCTCTCCTTTTCTTCTTTCTGGCCTATATTTATGTTTTATCATTCGTATGAACGTGTAAGTGTTTATATATTGGTTTCATAACAGTATTGAGTACATTGGGTAATTATTTTTCCATGCTTGAGATACTTTACATTTTTAGTATATAAATGGGGAATATAGAGGAATATTTGTCCACGATATCCTGGCTGGTTAGTGACACGCAGGCAGAATTCTTCCGAATGACTCTGAGCGTTACTGTATAGGACTACAGATGAATGTATATGATTGCATGAATTACTATTGTATTTGGATGCACACGTCATTATAGTCTTTACTGAGTCTATGAAATATTTGGGGTATATTTGCTTGTTTACTTGGCAGTTTACGGCATCTGGATGCAAAGATTTTTTTTTTTTCCTGTTTGTATTCAGTGACTCCTAAAGGACGCTATCAAGAATCTTTGGACAAGGATCACAGAATGTTGAATTGAAAACATTTCCCAGAGCCCCAGGACATATTTCAACACTCACCTCCAGATGCCATTGCCGCCCGGCTGCCCGAGATAAGGCTGGCCCATTTTATAATTCAGCTTCACTCCAGGGCACAGGGAGTGAGGCGGAGCGTCGTAAACCCAGCCAGTGGGGTGTGTTATGAAAGCCCTTGTTCTTTCGCCCTAAGGACAAGCTGTAGAGAAACGATATGGGAAATGCGGTGGAGAGTACTTGTTTTTAGAGAGCAGTGAATTCTCGGAAAGCCAATGCAACCCTCGGTGACTGTAATTGTCACAGACGCCCAGAGGGCTGGAGTAGAGACGCCATGTGTGTGCTGCTGCTGTGTTGTTTGGTCACATTGCTGGATTTTCGTTGTTGTGTTCCTGCGTTTTGTTGCTGCCCTTTTAATGGCCTCTGCACATAGCGTAGCCTCATTCAGCCAGTTTGGAAACAGCTCAGTGATGGAGAGTCCAGTGCTCTGCCCCAGTGTGTTGCATTCTTCAGAAGGGCTGAGATTATGCTGCAGTCCCCAGATCCCAAGAGGTTTGTTTCAACAAGAAAGATGTGTTGCTTGCTCTCACTAAATGTTCCTTGTGTGTCAGCTGGAACCTGCTCTGGGTTCTCATTCGGGGCTCCAGGCTGGCAGGGCAGCCCTCTCTAAATCCCTGCAGATTAGAGTGGAAAGGGGGAAGGTGACAGAGCAATTGTGAACTGGTTCTTAGGTGTTTCCCATGAGTGACAGCCTTGCATCTCATTGGCCAAAGCAAGTGACACCGCCATGCCTCAGTGCAAGTGGAGAGAAAGATGCCTCCGGGAGGAAAGGAGCTGCAGTGCTCTGTGGGGTATGGATGCCAAGTGGGCGGGCTCATGCCCTTGAGTGACAGTTATGTCAGAGGCTACTGATGGTGAGGTGCACGGATGCGTGTATCAACATTAAACATGAGGAATTTATAACAGGGCTAAGAGGCTTGCAAGGTCCCATTATCTCTGGGCAAATGAGATTCCACCTAATTTTACTCCTGCATAACAGAAAGAATTCCCACAAAGCCGTAAGACTTCTGTGCATGGAAATCTTGTGTTTACCCCCAGCTGGTAGCAACAATTTCATCTGTTATCTCTGTGGGACTTTGTTTCATCAAGCCCCTCTCTCTTCTGAGTCTCCAGACACTCCTGTATCTGATGTCTTTCCTCCCGCCAATCCCTCTCTCTCTTTTCATCTTTTCACAGCCAAGAGTCTTAAGCGTAGTGAGTTTTGCCTCTGTCCATGATCTAATTGCACATGTATCAGATTTTCAGGTTCTATTCGTACTCTAGGGGGAGGGATGGAGTTCCACCTGCCACAGCTATCAAAGGCCAAAGAACAAGAAATGTCAATGATAGGTGAGAGCTGTATTTCACTTGCTCAAAATCTCTAACCCAATGAGATAAGACCTCTTGAATTAAAAAAAAAAAAATGAATGAGTGAATCACTGAGGCTTGGATCAACTTCCATGAAGCCATCTCTACCCCAATAAGTGCCAACATCTTGGCGTGTTGATCATCTGAAAATCCTGGCACCCCCATGGGATGTGTCTCCCTGTCCTGCCCTCAGAATAGTATAAAGCATCTGCATAAAAGCTCTGGTACCAGGCGGGCACTGTGGCTCATGCCTATAAACCCAGCACTCTGGGAGGCTGAGGCGGGTGGATTGCCTAAGTTCACAGGTTTGAGACCAGCCTAAGCCAGAGTGAGACCTCGTCTCTAAAAAAATAATAATAATAGGGCATTGTGGTGGGTACCTATATTCCCAGCTATTCAGGATGCTGAGGTAAGAGAAACTCTTGAGCCCAAGGGTTTGAGGTTCCTGTGAGCTATGATGCTACAGCACAAGGGAGACAAAGTGAAATGCTGTCTCAAAACCCCCCCCAAAAAACTCTGGATGACCTGGGCCCAAATTCCACCTGTCCGTCTCCTATTTTGTCATGTTACCCAAGGTCACCTTGACTTCACTTAGGCTCAGACTATTTCTATAGAGATAATAATCACTGCCTCCCAGTGTTTTCACAAGGAATAACTAGGGTGCTGCCAGTACGGCAGGTTCAGGAACCTAAGCACTGTTACTACCACTTTCTCCTAGTCCTTTCTGCCTAACCATCGTCTCTCTCACCTCTCTTCTCTTTTTTCCTCTCTCTAGTTTTTTCCTTTCACAGAAACAGCTAGAAGCCTGTTACATTTGCCACGAGTGCTGATACCAACAAAACAAACACCCTTTGCTAAGGTGCACTCCTAAGGTGACCTGCTCAACCAGTGACCTGGACCTGGAGCCCAGGACAGAAGGTAGAGAGAAGACGAGGGGGCGAGAAGGCCTTTCTTCCCCTCTGCTGCAATACAGTGATGGGGACAGAAAGGGCAGAAGGAGAAGCTAAAGGTTTCAGAAAGCAAATGGCAGAGGGTTTATTGGAAGTGGCTTTTCCATTAACCATCTGTGTAAACTCGGGCATGTAACGCTTCACCACACCAAGCCTGTGTGCCCTTCTCTGCAAAGAGAGGTGCTTGGCCCGTGAGCTCTGGCTTCCCACATTGACACTCTGAGGTTTGTGATCGGGGCAGCACTGCACACGGCCAGAGCCTCCGGTGCAGGCGCTGAGCACACATTGTGCTGATGGCTGAAGCCGGCTCAGCTCATTGATTTGACTGGCCTTGTATTGCTGACAAGGAACACGGTGCCTTGTGCGATAAAGTGGAAGTTGTAGGTTATAAAGGCAGAAGTGGAAACTCATTCATAGCACTGCTTCTGTGTCCACAGAGCCCCTTACACCCTGCACACACCTCCTCGTGCACCACCAATCTGGATCTCACAAGCCAGGTCTGGGGGCAGATAAGGTGGTTGCTATTAACTACATTGATGCAAGACACCAAAGTCCAGGCTTCATCACGACACAAGAGAACAAGAGCTAAACCCTAGATACGGCATGGGGAACAAGTTCAAATGTACATCAGCCTGTGGGTTGACCTTGGGATGTGGCCATTATCAAATTCTCCGCTCTGAGCTTTGTGCTTTCCTGCCCTGTGAGGGGGGAATGATAGTGAAGATGATGATTCAGATGTCTGAGAGTGGTTTCGAGGCCCACAGCAGATCGTGCACATGACCCCACCTCCCAGACCCTAAATCCATGGGCTTAGTTGGGGTCATCCACTTGTTCGGGCACCTGGACCTGCATTCTGCCCGCTCTTCCAGGCACAGCCTCCCAGGGATGGATGGATGTGATCCGCATTACCTGTCTCAGCCTCCTCCTGCCTCTAGCTCATTCTGTGCGTCCCCCGACCTGCCTAGCGAGCCCCTGTCACTCTTCTCCATAGGAGTGCTTATCACTATTACACCCTCCTAATTCAGCCACTGGCCCCGGCTCTAACCTCAGAGCTGGCTGGTCACCTGTCAGTCCCTCCACTTGGGTAATACAGCATCATTTACCTTCCTCCTGGCAAGTCACAAGCAGCAGAAATAGCACAAACTTGGCAGGGTTAGGCTGAAGTCCCAGCGCTGCTGCCAACCAGCTGGGTGACTTTGGTCTGGAAGCATCCCCCTCGTTTCCTTGTCCTCAAAGTCAAAGTCACAGGACAATTCCTGCCTTCCACCCCACAGACGTCTGAACACCAATAACGGAGAGGCTGTAAAATGGCTTTATTAGCCATGACGGTCCTTAGTCTTAATATTTTTATTTGAATGTGGTAATTTTGTTTGGCTGTTTACTGAAGGCATGCCTGAAATCTCACATCTGAAAGTAATCTGTGATTCCATGAACTTTGATGGTACCTCTTTAAGGAAGAGGAAGAAAAATACCATTGTCTGAATACCTACTGCAAGCCAAGGGATGTATGTGTTAAATTTATTTGTGTCACTCATTCCATTTTATTTACACAACAACACTCTGAAGGAAACAGTATCCTCTCTGCCCACAAGGCGAGGGGGATCTGGGAGCAGATCGTGTTCCCAGCACATCACGCTGGAGGCAGGTGCTAGTGTGTGTGGGTGACACTGTCCTGCGGACAGGCGGAGCTCAGTCTCCGTCCAGGAGGGGACTTGGCTGAGCCTGGACATTTCTGATAAGGAAAGTGAGGTTGGATGTGGGGATACAGTTAGCCAGGAAAACGGAAACATGGAGAGCACAACGGAACGCTGAAACTACTACTTTTAAAATGTGCTGAAGAAGAGAACAGGGAGGAGACGATTAGGAGCGAGGAGGGAATCCGCGTCCTGTGATAATGCACTAAGTCTCCGCTTAATGTTGCTGACAGATTTTTGGAAACTGCGACTTTCAGTAAAAGAAGGGAAAACAAAACTGATTTCATCAAAGGATCATTGATAGAAGTAAGAGTTAAGTTCCTATAACATACTTATAAATAAAGACCTGGGGCGGCACCTGTGGCTCAGAGGAATAAGATGCTGGCCCCATATACCAGAGGTGGTGGGTTCAAACCCAGCCCCAGCCAAAAAGAAAAAAACTACAAAATAAAAAAGATCGAAATAAAGGCCCAACATGTCTAAAAAACATCGAAATGCACGTGAGTGATGCATACAGTTAAGAAAGATTAATAAAAACAAGTAAGATAGTTGTTTACTCACTTATTCCAGTCCAGGGTCTGTCCCAGCAGCTCAGGGTACGAGGAGGGAACCTGCCAGGCACAGGACATCATCCCACAGCAGGGCACATTCACATGCACCCCTACATTTGCTCAGGACGTGCACAGCCCTAAGATGTGTCTGGAAACCAGAGAACCAGGAAAGTGCCCAGGCAGACGCAGAGAGCTCCTGCAGACCCCACACAGACAGAGGCCGTGGCTGGGAGCAATTATTCTTTTGCTCATCATAATTATAGAGAAATGACATTGAATGAGATAACGTTGTTTGAGGACCTACTGTGTGGTTGTAGAACTCAGAAGGGGAGTTCATGTAGGAGAGAGAGTTCACCAATGCTTATATTTGTTCAGTTTTTGTGGTATGGGGATTGCTAATTGTCCTGTGAATTTGGCAATTGGTTCTTTGCTCACCACAGAAGGCTCAAGAAACCCCTGGGGAAAGGTGAGGCCGTCAGGCCCCGAAAGCGGATGGAAAATATGGATGATGAGCTATAGCACAACAAGGTGATGAACGTGAGAGATTCAACATTCCTGATGATGCACAAACACACAGACACACTTAAACCACACACACCACACACACAACATGCAACACAACACAGAGACGCCCAGACTACACATGGTACACGCTGTGCATCTACACTACACAATGCTCCACACACACAGCACACACGTCCACACAACCCACGTGCAACACAACACAGAGACGCCCAGACTACACGTGGTGCACGCTGTGCATCTACACTACACAGTGCTCCACATACACAGCACACACGTCCACACAACCCACGTGCACAACACAGAGACGCCCAGACTACACATGGTGCACGCTGTGCATCTACACTACACTATGCTCCACACACACAGCACACATGTCCACACAACCCACGTGCACAACACAGAGATGCCCAGACTACACGTGGTACACGCTGTGCATCTACACTACACAATGCTCCACACACACAGCACACACGTCCACACAACCCACGTGCACAACACAGAGACGCCCAGACTACACGTGGTACACGCACGCTGTGCATCTATACTACAGAATGCTCCACACACAGCACACACGTCCATACAACCCACGTGCACAACACAGAGACGCCCAGACTACACGTGGTGCACGCTGTGCATCTATACTACACTATGCTCCACACAGCACACACGTCCACACAACCCACGTGCACAACACACAACGTATGTAAGATGCCACACATCACACACAGGCACTCTATGGCATCACGAGGAGCACCCAGAGCCCACATGCACGTATGAAGGTCTGACAGTTCTTGTCTGTGAACTCGTCCTAGAATCAGTGCTACATCCCTCATTGCTGAATAGCACTACACTCACCTTCCACGTAGCCCCCTTGGGAAGCTGTGAACCGAAGCCAGTGCCTGGTCCACCCTTCAGAGCAGCTTTTCTAGGATGAGTTCATGAACTTCATCATCACACCCTGTACAACAACAGCTCTGATGGGCATTGCAGAAAAGAGTTGCAAAGTTACTGTGCAGGGTGGACTAGGTGCTGGCATGGGTCATAGCTACCTAAGGGGAGTACCTCAAAGGTGACCACAGTGAAACTCTGCAGTGAGGGACGTAGCACTTTTTCCAGAATGAGTTTGTAACCATAATTTACCGACCTGACTTCATGCATGTGTGCAAAAAATACTCATATAACAGACACACACCCACACAGTAGAGATGCCACCCCCACCAAGGTTGTACGCACCAGGGTCCCAGAAAGCAGCAAGGGAGGAAGGGAAGGGAGGACGAGCCCTAATCCTTGAAGGGCAAGAAGCTCAAATATTTAACCAAGGAATGGAAAGCAACCAAGGAAGAGGACATGAGGACACAACATGGTCACCCTCACTTTCTGCAGGGCGGAGCTGCAGTGCCCGGAAGCTGAAATCCCTGAGCATGCTTGTGAGTGTTCAGCCTGGAGTCAGAGCAGCCTGACGTTCCTTCACAACAAACAGAAAAAGCCTCTTGTTTTTGACTGGCAATGAATGAGCAGCCACTTTGAAACTCTCCCGTCCACCCCAGAGTTGCTGTTTGAGATGCTGAAGCCATAAAAAGGCCGTTGGATGCAGCGACTCCAGACTCTTTTGGCTGATAGAAAAGACAGGCAAAGGCGATCGGACCAAGCCTGGGCTAGAGAGAACCAGCTTTGCTGGCACTGATGACAGAGATCCTAGCAGGGTGAACCTCAGAAAGTGGGTTTTTCTTTCTTTTTTTTTTTTTTTTCAGACTGAGTTCTTTTACATAGAAAGAATCTCAGCTGAATGGGGGATATTCACTGTCTTAATTTTTGCCCCCAATGAAAAGGGATGAGGATGGGGGAGAAACTTACCCTGTTTAAAAGTATTTTAGTTTTTCTTTGCTTTTTTTTTTCTATTTCCCTTATTCATCCATGGAGTAGAGAACTCTGGAAATCACCTCCAGGCTCTCGGCGATGGTTTCTGGCTCCATTTCTTACTGCCCTCCCTTTATTTCCCGGGTGTCTCCTGACAGCGCCAAGTTGCACGCTGGGCTGTCAGAGAATGTTCTGAAGTCTTACAAAGAACTGGCACAATGAAAAAAGTTTTTCTCTTACCCTGCTTAAATTAGTCATCGTCTCCAGCAGGGTTATCCATTTCCTCTCCCTTTCTTATCTGGCTTCTTTTTCTTCTTCATCTTCTTTTTTTCTCCTATGGATACTGCCATGTGAGTTCAGTAGTACACGTTCATCCTGAAGTTCCCAGGATGCCGAGAAAGATCTCTGCTGACAGATGTCCTCCTGCTCCCTTGAGATAATTTGTCATTCTCTGGATGGCTGTCAAACTAGTCTCACCATGCCTGCTCTGCTCTGGGTTTCTTCACAGTCACAACCCAGTAATGCCCGGCGATAAAGTATCCCAGCCGACACATGATTAAAGAGTCAGAATGCTCTGGGATGTCAATGGCTGGTTAGCTCAGCAGCTATTTCAAGATTTGTCTCGAGTTAAATAATTGTCCCAAGGTACATTCTCTCTTGAAGTCCATATTCTGTGCAGTCTACTTTATATTTATTTATTTGAGACAAAGTCTCACTCTGTCACCCTGGGTTGAGTATCATGGCGTCAGCCTAGCTCACAGCAACCTTAAACTCCTGGGCTGAAGCAATCCTCCTACCTTAGCTTCTTGAGTAGCTCTAACTACAGGCACCCACCATGAGGACCGGCTAGTTTTTCTACTTTTAATAGAGATGGGGTCTTGATCTTGCTTAGGCTAATCTCAAACTCCTGAGCTCAAAGGATCCTCCCACTCAGCGATCTAGAGCACTAGGATTACAGGCATGAGACATGGCACCCCGTCAAGCTGTAATTATTTATGGTTCTCATTTTGCTGTCTCTGTTTACACAGCAAGTCACATGGTCAGTGATACGTTGCAGACACATATGTACAAAAGGCAGGATCTATGCCTTAGAGGAGCTCAGACTCTTTTGGAAGATAGGCAAATATTAATAGATGCTTACGCTATGACATAAGAGCCAAGATAAAGATGTGCCTAGAAATAAGTGGCTTTGTCCCTCTCTACAGAGCACAGCCCAGGACACAGAGAAGTGTAATAATTTTGCTGTTGCCATTCCCAATAATGGACTTCTTTCCTTTAGCCCCATCCTTTTTCCTTGCTCTCTTCCCTTCTCGTCTAACTCAAGCCGAATCTCCTGGACACACAACCTCAGGGATCTAGTCAGGAGGATGGATGACAATCACAAGGGGAACAAACCATTCCACCTCAAAGTGGAGAATCTTATTGAAAAATTCCTTCCTGCTGTGTCTTCTTGGTTCCCTGCTACGGTCCTGAGTGCCAAGTTCCATCGCTTCCTGATGGCCCCAGTTTGCAGCTTTTGTCTGCTGTCCCTGCTTCTGCTGCCCTGGCTACTGGAGATACAGGCAGGTCTCACTAACAGTGCTCAAGATCAACACTTATGTTGTCTTATCCAAACACGGCCAGGCTTGTGCTGGGATCTGACCGAAAGGCTCCTTTTAGTCCCTGGGAGGGCATGATCACTGACAGTAAAGTGCACTGTGGCCTCACCCTTGTGTAGCCCTCACAGGGCCCTTCCTGAGCTGAAGGCAGGCTGTCCCTTACCCTGGCTATAACTCTTCTTCCTATCCTCTGAAAAGGATGACTTCACTTATCATTTTATCATAAAATTTTTTTCTCAAGCAACCTTTGCCTACAACTGCCACAAACGAGTCATTCAAGCTGGGAGGCTCCATCTGAGTAAAAGCGCAGCCTCCATCTACAAATGTTAAATGTGCCTGACTTTATGATGTTATGTTTGATTTTTATCAACTTTTTAATTAAAATGTCATCACAAATTTAACTCAAAAGGAAAAGTAAGAGTGAGGCCAGGGTGGGAGAGGCATGTTAGAATATATTGCACTGTGGAAGGTATTTCTTCAATTCTTTACCCTAAAATGTCCTGAATTCCTGACATATTTTTATTTTTAATAGTTTCAAATTCTGAAATTTGTGAGTTGGAAAGTGGGAGGCACTGATTTGCCTCATGGCAAGGATATAAAAACACATGATAAACAGAAAAGCTAAACGAACAGCTGCTGTTCTGAAAGATAAAGGCTAGAACGGAGATGACAGGGGCTTCTGAGCATGCAGAAAGAGGGCATCCAAACTGGGCACGGGGGGAGGAAAGAATACGGGATATGGTTGTCTCTGTTTTTCCTTAGGTTGTCTTCTAAGATTTTAAATTCATCCTGGAGAAGGACAGTATTTCATTTCTCTGCTGCATTTTTCCATGTTACTTTGCAATGGTTAGCTATGATAGAAGCTCCAAACAGTTGATTATTGATTGATGATTCATCAAGAAAGAGAGGAAATAAGATAATCTATTAGAGTCCTGGAACCTCAGATTATTGCCCCAAGTCTGTGGGCAAATCTTTGTGCGACCTTGGACAACCCTTTATCTCTCAGTTTCTTCAACTATAAAATAATAATCACAGAAGCTGCAGACTAGTTTTAAAACTTCATGAGCCTATCATTGTGACTGTCGGATCAAGTTAGAGAGGCTTGATGACTCATACACATAATTTCCTTTAAGGGGTGAACTTAGACCTTAGTTTCTGTATCTACAAATGAGGAATCTTAAAATAGATGATCTGTTTTTTAATTGTCTTCCTCTAAGATGCAAGAAAAATCAAAATGCTGAGTTTCATCTTCAAAAATAAAATTCCAAGGATACTGTATCAGTCTTCAATAAGGAAAGAATAGAGCCCACTGACATATAATTCACTGGCCCATTGATAAGAAACCTGTATTTTCAGTGGGTTCATTTTCATCTCAGCCATAACATCTCAATAGTGTCTCAAACATGCTATTTTCCCTTTCAATATAAGAGGCAATTTATTTTATTGTTACTTGAAACTAAAGAAATCAAATAAACTGGATTGGAGCCAAAGAAGATGATAATGACAAAATGATTGATCCTTCTATAATGCATTTCATTGCTATTCTAAAATTGGAGAAATGCAATATAGACAATGTTCGTTTATACCACCAACTGGTATTCATCTCTGTAATAGAATGTAATACTCCTTTGGGCTTATTAAGTACCTGCCACCACTAGAAATGCAAAGTAAGAGGGCTTCACTGTTAATTCTCAGGCATGGTCAAATATTAGTTATTATAATCCATTGACTATATTTCATATCTATATGGAATTTGGAGGCTAACATATCAGCTTGGTTGCATAGTAGGAAAAATAAAAGTGGTGTATCTAGGATTCACAGGTGGAAGTGGGAGTTACATAGGCCAATAGTTTTTAATAGGAAAGGCCAAAACTCAGAGCAAGGACCAGTGGATCCCAGTTGAAGAAACTCCCTGAGTCACTCAGAAAACCAAGACTTAGGAAAAGCTTGCTAACTGACAGATTTTCGAACAAGCAACCTTCATGCACATCAATTGCATAAGTTGTTTGGAGGGGAAAAAGTGCTGATATGGGGCCACTTAAGCAATCCTCGACAGCACCACGCTTGATTGAAAAATAAAATATGGTGCACCCCTGTGGGCTCATGGTGCTGACTTCACAAAATTGCTGCAGCTGGAAGCCCAGGGAGCCTTTCAGCTCAGTGATGGGTGAATCTCCTGAGGTTTAGAGTTCAAGTTCAGTTCAGGTAACAGCTTAGCTGCTTTTATGCTTCCTAGAGCTTAATAGAGTCAGGGGGAGGAAAGAGAAGGTTAAGGAAAGAGAATTGCTTTTGAACAAGGCATTACAAATTCACAGATCACAAAAACAGAAAGGCTGGCCAGGGAGGTGTGCTCTCAGCTGAGAGATGGTGGTGGGTGGTGCCAAGACACTAATCTTTGGCCACAGCAAGTGAAAATGGAAAAGAAAATGTGTCTGCCCTGTTGCTTTTTATGGTAAGACCTTGAATCAAGTCAAGAACATGAAGGTCATGTGTACTGTTTTCTCTGACCTACCTAAAATGCAGGTCCAGACATGCCTCATCATTTCTTTCTGCAAATTGCTTCATCCCTTTCTCTGGGTTGGCACTCACCCATCCTCAGCAAATGCATTTTTAGGGCCTTTCATGTGCCCTGTGCTGTTCTAATTGCTGGCTCTAGAACCAAACTGCCTACATTCAAACTCTGACTTCTAAGTGACTTCTAAATGACCTTGGGAAGATAGTTTTACATCCTTATTTTGGTCCTTTCAGTAAAATGGATTTAATAGTGTACCTCATAGGATAGGTTGAAAGGGTTGCTGGTGAGAGGATTAAATGAGCGAAAATACAAGATGACCATAAAGTTCATGTGCAATTTAAAATAGTGATGCACATGAACTTTACAGCCAACCTGTAGACGTAGAGTTTTAAGAACAGTTCTGGGCAAATAACCAGGGCTCCATTAGTGGAGACACTGATCAAAGCAGACACTGATCAAGAAGTGTATGATTATATAAACTGTTACCTGTATTATGAAGGAAAGCCATGTGGGTTTATGAAAGCTTATAACAGGGAGGTCTAGATTAATCTGGGGAAGAGAGAGAATCAGAAGGCCACCCAAAAAGGATGACATCATAATTGAGAGATCAAGTTTGAGTGAGACCTCAATGGAAAAAAAGGAAAGATTTGGGAGACCATTCTGTGCTGTGTCACAATAATCTGCCTTACACTATACCACCGGTTGGCAAACTTTTCATGTAAAGGGCCAGATAGAAAGTATTTTAGGCTTAGCAGAATATAAGATCTCCATTGCAACTTCTCGACTCTACCATTGAGGCATTGCAAGTGACCACAGGCAATGTAGACTACCAGCCTCTACACATTGCTCTCCCTTCCACAGACCTTATCTTTGTCTTCTTTGTGTCAGTGGCCTCTGACATTGAAACAGGTTTCAATAAATATTTGTTGAAGGAATAAAACAATGAACCAGCAGACTGGATAGTGCCCACCCACATTGCTGACAATCATCTGCTTTACTACATCTGTCAAGAAAAATACTAGTTTTTTCAAAAACATTCACACAGATGCACCCAGAAATAATGTTTTAACAGATATCTGGGCATTCTATAGTCCAATCAAGTGACACATAAAATTAACCATCACAACCCACATTGGACTGATCTGTGAATCAGAATAAACTTTTTGTTGAACCACTATAATTTTGTTTTGTTGTTGTTGTTATAACAGCTAATGTTACCTTAACTGACACACTTTTTACTGGAATTTGAGATTCATGTTAAAATTCAAAACAGACTGTGAGCTCCTTGAGGTCAAAATCTATGAATTATTTTTCACCAAGGAATTCTTATTCCGTAGCCTGGGACCCAGAAGTGATCAGAGTATGGCTTTCAGATGAAAGAACTGATGCTTGAACTGAATATAAGGGGTACTCAATGATTTGGAAACTTCCCCAGAACTTCCAAGAAGCCAATAGTGAAATTATGGTAGGAAAGATATAAGACCTGAATCACACATAAGCCAAAGACACTGGGTGCCCATCCTAATAAAAATACAGCTTCTACTATTGGTAGTATTAACTTGACTGCAATCAACTACAATTGTTTATGAAAGGATTTAGCAGGTGACAGTGACTGAATGATTTAGTACATATACATTTTTTAGTGGTTGTAAATATATGAGATTTGTGTTTCGACTTTTTATCAGCTTACTCAGGCTATTATAACAAAATACCACTGACTAGGGTCTTACACAACAGAAACTTGTTTTCTCTGAGTTCTGGAAGCTCAACATCTGAGATCAAGGGGACAGCAGGTTTGGTTTCCTCTGAGACCCCTCTGCTTGGCTTTTCAATGGCCATCTTTTCCCTGCGTTCTCATATTTCCTCTGTATTCATCTGTCTTTTAATTTCCTCTTTTCATAAGGACACCAGTCAGATGGCACTAGGACTCACCCCAGTGGCCTTATTTTAACTTAATCACTGGGCTAGGGCTTCTCCATATGAATTCTTGGAGGACACAGTCCAACTCATAACATATTTGCATCAGAGAAATAAAGTGAAGTGACAAAATATGTGTTACAGTCTAGCTTCAAGCCCAGAATCCTAACTAAAAAGCTCCTTCTTAACATGACAGCACATGAGTCCAGTCAATGGGCATTCTCAAGAATTTGAGAATTAAATTTGAGAACTAAAAAATAAAATCCTAAGCTCCTCAAACACTGAACAGATCCCTGTCTTGGCCAAGAGGACCTCAGAGAAACCTTGAACACTGTGCTTCTGGCTATAACAGGATGTGAGGTCAGACACGCCTCATTATACCCCCTCTGTTTTGCAGTTTAGACACAACAATTGACCAGAATTAATATTAAAATAGAGATCACAAGACTGACAGAATGGACTCTTTATGGCAATAAGTTATCAAATTATAAACCAGACCTAAGGCCATGCCAAGCAATGACTAAGCCACGCACCCCTGCACTTAAAAAGTAAACTGTGTTCTAGCCACTGTAAGGTTTTTCTATTTCCCTAGTAGCTAAACAAGCCTGACCTTGGGATAAGATGTATTAAAACAATTGAGGCTCACTGCCAGACACTGACTTACCAACCCCCACCCTTCTGTTCCACAAGCCATAACCACAGCTTTGATTGGACCAGAGGCTGATTTTAATAACTTTCTCCTGATCATAAACCTTTAACCATGGACCAGTTCACAGAGGCTTTTGTCCTCGCTTCACCTTTTGACATGTAGGGCCTCATCGAGATGATTTTAAATGTTAAGTCTCCACTCCAGAGTGAGCATAGATTACACGTAACATACGAGTTTATTCAATATGCATGCATTAAGACCTCTTTCATAAAACATTCATGTTTATTCAATACACATGGCTTAGGACTGCTTTTGTGAAATCCATAGCTCTTCCTATAACCTGCGGAATAAATATACTTGGCCAACCTGTTCAGCATAAATTTTTTTTCCATTCTCCCTTCCCTCAAAGTGCCTATCTCCTATTTTGGACAAAGGTCCACTTCCCAGCCTGCAGGTTGTAATCCTTTATGAGAATTGAAGTCTCCTCTCTGAATTTGTGAAGACTTTGGGCTATTTTTTCACTGGCACTTTCGACCTGGAATTTCCATCCCACCACTAACAGCCCCCAGTTGCTTCTCCACTCCTGCTACTGCCTGTAAGCTTCCCTGGCAGGACCTCCTGAGGCCTCACCTTCCAGAGTTTTCTGTAGTCAAAAGGTCATTGGGACTGTGCCTTTTCTAAGGCTATGTTCTCTTTGAGAAAAAAAAGGGTCCTCCAGGGACCATCCAGTCCATCCAGCTGTCTCAGCAGCATCATACCTGTAGAGCAGCTTTTTGGAGCCTTTTAAACAACTCACACAAAAGGTCTCAGAGTTTCATTTTTCTTTTTTGTCTCAATCACTTCAATCATGTGTCTGCTGCCCTCCTCGATTCCCTTTTTCTAAATCTTAGAGTAGGGGATAGGTCCTCTAATTCTCACTTATGCCTCTTCTCAAGATGAGCTGATGCTGTTAAAATCATATATGACAATTGTCCCTTACTTCTCCATCACTGGGACCTCTGCTGTCATTAGGACCTTCAGCCCCTCAGTTGACTTCCTTCTCTGTAATCTGTCTGCTTCCAATCCATTCTCCACTTGGGTAGTCAGAATTATCCATCTTAAATCAGAATCTCTATGTCATGCCCAAGCTTAATGGTGTTCACATCACCATGTCATCTCCCCACAAAGGCCTCAGTTCCTCCATCCCCTGTCCCATGCCCCTGACCTCCCAAGGTGTGAAGTTTCTCACTGTCATTGTCCCCACGCTCTGGTTTCTCACATCCCTGCCTGTGCTTACCTTGCAGGCTGGCCTGTGATGCCTTTGCCTGTGTTTGCCAGCATTCCTCAAAGAGGCTTTCCTGATCCCTCCTTTACTGGGTTGAGTCCCCTCTCTCGTGGCTTGTTCCTTGCTGCTGCCTCTCTAGCCACGATTCCCTCTCAGGTCTCTATAACTGCAGAACTGTATTGTACATCATTTCTCTGTTGCGTGCCCATCTTTTCCCACAAGACCATGAGCTTCTGCAGAACAAAAGCTGCATGAATCAGTATCAAAGTCCTTGTTCTTAGCAGAGTCCCTTTAAAAAGAAGAACCTCAACCATGCTAAACTAAGCTCATGGTTCCTAAGCCTTCCCCTAGTCCAGAAATAGGGGATTTTATGCTAGAAACCATCACACCCTCTAGCAGTTGTTTGAACCTAGACACACAAGAATCTTGGCATTAGCCCCAAATCCTGGCTCATTTGTCAAGTCCATTGATTTAGGAGCACAAAGGCAAATAAGATCTTAAGAGCAACTCAAGGTAGTTCATCTCTCCCCAAGGTAAGTATGTAAATTAAGCTCAAACAGTGTCCCGGATTTTCCTTGGCATGACCTTACATGAGAAACAAAATAGAAACTGGTGACCAGATGCCGTCTTGACAGAGATTTGATCCCCCACCTCCTTGTGAAAGAGAAGGAGAGTATGTCTTTTGGACAGAAATTTACTGCTAAAATTTGCTTCTGCTAAATGTGCCCAAGATATGACTATCAGAGAGTGAAGCATCTCTTTCTAAGCCAGTGCAAATTAGTTGTCCTGGCTACTGACATTCCAACCTTCTCTGGCCTCCTGGGGGAACCAACTTTCTTGTACAGTGAGTAAGATCTTTGTAAGTGGAGGAAGCATTTTGTTTTGCAAGGCCCCTGTGCAAATGAGGGTTGCTTGTTTAGAAGATGGCACAGTTCCCAAATATTGCAGCAAAGGTATCCCCATAGAAGATTTTGGATGCTAGAGGCCTTATGGGGTGACTTTGCCAGCACAAGGCAAATCAAAGGTCACTGGGACTCTGACTACAAGTAGCCTTGCACTATAACAGCAGCAACCTCAGTCTCAGAACCAGGACATAAGTTTGACTGTAGGTCCCAACTATGACATCAGTGCAAAGTGATGCAAAGTGAGGCAGGATTGATTTCTTTCTTTCTTTCTTTCTTTTTTCTTTTCTTTCTTTCATTCTCTTTGTGGGGGGATGATGGTGGTCACATTATCTTCCGAACTTTTAAATAATAAGGTATAGTCCAACGTTTTACTGGGGGGAGCTAGGAGGAAGGTGCTATATCACAGACCCATTTGAGAATATGAAGAAAACTGTGTACTAAATAAAAATGCATGTTTTGCACATAATAGCTCCAAGGAACAGATTTCCCGAAGCCCAGCCATCAGTCCAATAGCTACCCCTGGAATCCATGTACAGAATCTCTGGAATAGATTTCCATCTGGCACTAAAATTCTGTGATTCTAAGGGGGGGGGGTGGTGAATGCAAAATTAACCAATAAAATCAACAACCAAACCCCAGGAATCCTGCAACACAGTCTCATTTCTCTAATGACTCTGATTTCTGAGCAGGATAGTGGCTTTGATTTGCATTCCGTTACCTGGTGTGTTTCCTCGTGTTGATGGCAAGTGATTCCACAGGTAGAAAGCTCCCCCTTGCCTACCTGTTTCTCCCTGTGGCTGCCCCACAGCCCTCTGCTGGTCCCCAGCATCACCTCCCGACTCCAGGCACCTAGCACGTGTGGGCCTGCAGACCAGCCACGCACCCTCCTCAAGCTCCCCAGACCCTGACCTCCCCCTCCCCCCTCATCTCTAACCCTGCTATTCCTCCACTTCTGCCATGCGGATGGAGTTTCACTTTTTAATTTATGCCTTAGACTTATTTCTCACTCCTTTACCAAACACATTGAGAGTGACTTATAAAATGGAGAAAATTCTAAATACATTCCAAACATAGAAACATGAACTACAGACTACAAAGAGACGGGGAAGGGAGAGATCTGAACCCCCAATGTCAATAAGGTGGCTTTGATTAGGTGTCCCGTTTGGCTTTTGCGATTTCTTGCAGCCAGGACACAAAAGGAAATTTCATATCATTTTCTTTATAGGAAAAATAGAAACAGACAAATGCCTCATGGGACAAAAATTACATTTTTTTATCCTGCTGCTAAATTGTAAAAGAATTCTCATGCGAGCCCTTATGAAAGTAACAGCATGGTATAATAAGCAATATCATTGAAATATTAATTGTGTGCACACATATTTTCTGGATGTGTATTGAGGGCCTAGGAAGCCGCTGGGTCCTAGGGCTGCTGCAGAGTGAAAGAAAGAAGTTCCAGGCCTCCGCGAGACTCAGACAGGACACTGATTATAAGTGCAATCCCATATTAGTAAGTTAAGTCCAGGGAGAAGGGGAGAAGGTCATAGCAGGAGGGTTGAGGAAGGTTCCACAGAGGAAGAGGTTTAATTCAGTCACTCATTCATTCAGTCAGCAAACCATTCACAGGATACGCATGTATGTCCTAGCACTGCCTGAGCAGTGCCAAAGGCCGTTAAGAAATTTCAGGGAGTACGATGGGTAAAGTCCTTGCCCTTTGGGGAGCTTAAGTTATGGTGAAGGAGACAAAAATGAAACAATTCATGTGCATGTGTGTGTGTGTTGGCTTGTGGTGTGTGTGTCTATGAGGTCAACGATTTTTTTTAAAGATTTCGAGAAAAAAATGAAGCAAGAGGAAGAGTGAGGGGGAAAAAAGAGAGCAGAGTTGCTATTTTGACAGTGCTGATCAGCCTCTTCTCTCCAAGGCGGAACAGCTGAGCACAAGCTGAAATGAAATGAGGGCAAGGCGTGCAAATATCTGAGAAATAAATGTGTGGGGCAAAAGGATCAGAACTTACAAAGGCCGCATTATGGGCTGAGTTGTGCCAGAATTTCTTATGCAGAAGTGCTAACTCCAGTCCCGCAGGTGTGGCTGTATCAGAAAATAGGATCTTTAAAGAGGTGTTGAAGTTAAACATCTTTAAAGAGCTCATTAAGGTGGGCCTTTCCCTAGTATGGCTGGTGTCCTCATCACAAGAGGAGATTCGGACACAGGATGCAGCAGGCAGAGCACGTGAGGATCCAGGGAGTGGACGGCCACCTGCAAGCCAAGCAGAGAGACCGCAAAGAAACCAACCCGGGTGACACCTTGACCTTGGTCTCCTGGCTCTGGAACTGGGGCAGGATAAACCTGTATTGCCTGACCACCACGTCTGAACTAAGCTGCTATGGCAGTCCTGGGAAACCAAGGCAGCCCTGACACGGGGTTGTTTGGCATTCACAGTGAAGAGCTGGATGCCAGAGCCAAGTGAGGGGCTTGGGCAGAAGGAGTGGAGGTCTGAGCGGAGGTCCTTGGGCCGTGAGGACACTGTGGGTGCTCTGTCTCCCATCCCCTTCCCAGCTCTCTTTGTTCGCCTGCACTGTGGGAGACTTGCCATCCACACGGCAGCGTCTTCCCTGCAGCCTGCTTCTCTCCGCTTGGCTGCCTGGCGGTTTCTCCCACACTGCAAAGACGTGTTTAGTCCACAGTCGGAGCAGCTTTTGTGTGCCAGGATTTAATGTGCTCAAAGGCGATGCTCGGCACACGTGGACTGGTGGAGGGTGGTTACTGCCCAGATTTGCCATCCTGGGCAGAGCCGTGCTGAGGAGTATCTGTGAGGTTCTGCAGAGTGTTGGAGAGCGATAAGGCCCAGCTCCCTGCAGTGCCATTCATCACGACATCATTTCTTGGCTTTTTCCCTTCCCCGTCTCTTTTCATCCTCTCAAACTATTTGAATTCAAGCCTTTGGCTCCAAGTCTGCTTTGGGAATATTCCAAACTAAGATATCATTTTGGACTTTCTTCCAAAATGGTTGTTTTGGAGAATTTTGAGCCTGCAGTAAGTGGCCTGGTTTCTAGATTGCTGGAAAAGCTGGAACCAGCCCAGAATTTTTGGTCTGCTTCCAATCTTTGCACACTGCCTACTTTTGTGTAGAGTTCTGACTCTGGATTCAAAATATGCATCCTGGACCCAGTTTTGCCCATCTTCTCTCTGAGCCTCCACTGCACAACACAAAAGCTGGAGAATTTCTCCACCTGAATCCTTTTTGTTTGTAACACCCATGTAGGCCACTGGGGGCGCAAGGCCTGGGCTGTGAGAGCAGGTGTTTACTCCAGGCCCACAGCACCTTGCCCCAGCACTTGGAGTGTTTAAATTTACTCAGTTCTCACTACAGCCTGTAAGGCAAGCCTTCTTCTCCTTCCTGTTTCTCAGAAGAGGGAAAGAAAGCACTGAGAGGTTAAGTAGCCATCTGGAGATCAAGAAAGTGGCATCTTCCACATCCAAAACTGGGCGATGTGGTACCAGAGCTCAGAGTCCCTTCTGTATAAATTCTCCCTTTGGTACAGATGTTTGTTTAGTCTTGTTCTACAGTTAAAAATACCCTGAGTCTCATACATTCTGGAAGAGCCTCAGACAAGTAGCAAGCCCAGGTCTTGCCGCCAGGGCCTTCTGGATCCAACACCTGCTCCCTGGAACACTGTGGAAGATGTTTTTGTCAGGAATCCTGCCCCAGCTGAGATCCTTTGATGCCTCCTCTGAGTCTGGCTTCTCATCATCTCACTTAGGTCTGCCGTCAGCAGGGGTAATCTCATTCCAACAGCTTCCCTCACCCTCAACTCCTGAGCTGGCAGATGGGGGCGAGAGTCTGGAGGTGAATGAGCAGATGCCTTCCTATTAGATTTATGAGAACCTGGACCAAGTCCCCAAAGAAGCAGATTAATCACAAGAAGTTATTTTCCTTTTAATTAAAAAATATTATCAACGGTAGCTCTGGCCCTGCCAAATCTCAGAGCAGACAATAAGGGTGAGCACAGCAAGGGAGCAATATTAATTTTCCCCAACTAATTTAAAGATAATATCCCCCACGTGCACCAAGGGCTCACGAGTCTGTTTGTGCCCATGACGTCCTCTCCCCAGGGCCCCATCTGAGTTTTCTCTACCATTTTATTGACGTTGGAAGCATCCCCAAGGAAGAAAATAAACACTCAGGATGCTAGACAAGTGATGGGACCAGGGACAGGGACCTAGTTAGGAACTGTCATCTGGGAGGCCACAGGGAAGCAGTTTTCACTAAAATCTGAAAAACTGCAGATTTAATAGAGGTAAGTATCAGCTTCTAGACTCAAGTCTGACATTATGTCACCCTGGGACACAGATGAGACTGTGTCCCTGCCCACCCACATGTTGATGCCCTAATTGCCAGAACGCAGAACATGAAGGTGTTTGGAGATGAAGCGTTTAAAGAGGTAATTGACTTGAAATGAGGTCCTCAGAGTGAGTACTAATATAATCTGACTGGTCCTCTTAAAAGAAGAGGAGATGAAGACACAGACAGCCACAGAGGCAAGACCCACCTACAAGCCAGGGAGAGAAGAAACCAGCCTGCTAACAGCTTGAGTTCAGACTTCCAGCTTCCAGAACTGGGAAGAAATACATCTCTGTGGTTTAAACCACCCAGTCTGCAAGACTTCAGTGATGGCAGCCCATGCAAACTGATAGCCTTGGGCAGACCCGTGTCACTCCCAGTGTTCACGTCTATGAAAGAAGAGGACTAATAGAATTGATCTCCAGGCTCCCTCTACCTCTGGTCTTCTTCACTGGGCTGTCAGAGTGGGCATGTAGCTTCTCTGGTCTGGTCATCCTTTGAAACCCAATGAGGAAGAAAAGATAAACACTTCAAGGAAGACCAGGTTAGTAAAATAACAGCCATTCCCTCCTGTTTTCCAGGAAGGCTCAGAAGCCCATCTATCTTCAGAATCCACACCTAAGGGAACCTTTCTCTGACCTCCTTCTACTCAACTTTCCCCTCCCAGTGCCCTCTGGGTGCCACAGTTTTGTAAAGTATTCTTCCTCTACATCCCACTGCCCACAATAGTCACCACACTGTAATGACATTGCTTAGAGCCTTTGGTAGATGGATTGCATTAGTGGCCAAAATAATGGTCTTTCTATATCCCTGTCCTTTAGTGTGACTTTTCACCTTCTCTCGTCAAAACTTAAGAATCTGTTTCTCAACTGTTTGACTCTGGGTTAACCTCATGACTTGCTTTGCTCAACAGAATGCAACAGAGGATACTTTGCCACAATGCCATGCCTATGCCTTAACAGGCTTGCACAATCTCCTTCTTCACCTAGACTTCCACGTTTGCTATAAAAGCAAGCTGCTATCCTTCTGATGAATAAAAGATCACCTTGGGGGGAGAACTTAGACACCCCAGCCCAGGTTATCCCAGACTAGCCTACAGGTGGCCAACTCTAAAGCAAATGAGAGAGCCCAGCCAAGATCAGCTAAACCACCTGCCTATGAAAGCTATCCTCTGACTCATGAGTGAGCACAGCTGAGACTAGAGGAATAATCTAGAAAAACCCAGCCAAATTGCCAACCCACAGAATTATGAGCCAAAGAAACTGTTGTTTCTTTAAGTTCTCAAGTTACACAGAACAAGATAACCCATAAACCACTTTTCTTCCATCACCTGCTTGTAAGTTGGGATCTTATAAGTAGGAGGTGTGGCTTGGTCATTTGTATAATGCATGCATTAGGGAAAATGTGTGAAGATTCATTGAATGAATGAAGGGATTGTTCTCTTCAGATATTTAGCTGTTTCTATATGGTTCATGGTAGATTGTATTTTTCAGATTTTTCAACCTCTTCAATATGAATGGGCTCTGAGACTTCTTGGACCATAAAACACAGCAGAAGAGACACTGGGCCAGGTTTGGAGCCCCCTATGATGGAAGAAGAGACACCACCAGGCTTCAGTGAGCCCAAGACATGTGAACGAGCTCGGAAGGATGAAACGGGACATGGAGGAAGAGGGAGGAACCAGGAGCACCAACGTACCAGGTGTGGCAGCAAGACACATTTCAGAAGTGGATTTTCCAGCCTGGACTGTCCTAGCTGCTGTCACATGGTCATGTGGAACAGAGACAAGTCGCCCAGCCTGCTTCTTCCCTGTAACTTGAAACACAAAATGGTGAGAAAACTAAATGGTTGTTTTAAGGCACTAAATTTTATATCTATTTATTATGCAGCAATAAATAAGTAAAATGTGGACAGCATGTTGCCATAGAACGTCTAGTTGTAGACCATTAAACCAGGCTTTATATCCTGCCGTGAGTTCTTACATCTCAGTACCCACATGTATATGATAGGGAAATATTTGATGACTCAATGAAACTCCTTCCCAAGCTTGGAGGGATCAGGTCAATAAGCTTCAGTCTCTGCATTTGAGCAGAGCAAACAAGGCGGGAGGCCAGAACTCAGGGGGTCAGGAGTCTCTTGGTCCTCCTTTTGTATTAAGGACAGCAGACTCTGGGAGACATGGAGGGTGGGGGAAAGTGCAGAATTCGTACCTTGGGCTGGAAGGGGAAGTGATAGGAGCTGGACTGGGACTAAGAATGCAAAGGGGAGAAGGAAAAGTGGTCAGAAAGGGGACATTTAGAAGGAGGATGAAGCAGGTCTGAGAGCTGGGAGAGAGCAGGGGGGTTTAAGGAAGAAAGATCCAGCTGACGTGGGCGTGACTTGAGTGTGTGGGATGTGAGTGTTCGTTTCAGTTCATTGTTGCGTATTTGACCAGTCGAAGAGAACCCAAAATGAACTTCTCAGACAGAATTGTTGAGTCAGTTTTAACTTTTAGAAATAATACAACTTGATGAATGTACCATGAAAAGGGGTCATTTTAATCATTGCAGAGAGAAAAAAAAATCAGATTCTGGAAGAGAAAATGGTTTTACAATTCAGAAAAGAGTTAGGGGAAGCATTGCTGAGAATATATAAGGTGATCTAGAAATACAAACTTTTGGTTTTGACTCAAATAGAAATAGTGCAGCTCAAAGAGTACTTGAAGGAAAGAATTCTTTTTGAGTTGGGAAACACGACTCCCTGAAACAACCATCAGTAGAATGAATGTCATTTGATGCTGTTTCAAGCCCTGTGAAAATCACCTCGGCTCTGGAGTGTATGCATTTAATACAAGGATAGAAGACAGAACAGTGGGACAATAATTAGAGAGAGATCACAAGGTTATAATCAGAAATTCCAAGCACAAGAAATACGATGCCCAAACCAAGGCGGGGGGAACATTCTCCAGGAAAGGCAGTCCTCAACACAAGCAAAGATTGATCAGAGAAAATCGCCCTTCCCTTTCATTTGCAGGCCTTGGGTTAGACAGGTCGATGAGTTTACCAGCCTATCATTCATCAGCATAATCCCAGAGGTGTTGCCTGAGCCCTGGCCTTAGGTCCTCTATAAACCCAGCAATATGTTGTCATATTACTTTTGATGTCCTGAATACCATCAAGATATCTTCTTTTAAATATTTCCTTTATCTTTGGGTAAAGAAAAAAGTCACTGGGGGCCAGAACGAGCAAGTAGGGAGAGGGTTCCATTATAGTTTTTTGTTTACTGGCTAAATATTCCCTCACAGGCAGAGCCACAGCAGCTGATACAGCATCATAATCCAAGAGCTATGAGTTGTTGGCCAAGATTTTCAGTTGATATTTTCCCAACTGTTTCTCTATCGATGTTTCCTTGGTCTGCTATGCTTCTCACAGCCAGCTGATGACTTTGACGCACAATTCGATGAATTTTTGCAATGTTTTCATCAGTTCTGCTCATTATCGGCTCCCCTGACCCCTCTACATCAGTGATACTTGTTCTCCCCTCAGAAAAAATGTTGAATCCATTTGTACGCTGCTGTTTTCTTCAGGGCATTATTCCCATCAGCTTGAACTAACATGTTCCTGATTTCACTTCCACTCTTGCCAAATGCTAACAAGAAATCCGTGAGTGTTTGCTACTGTAATTCAAGCTCTGACATTCTTGTGACAGCACTCAACAACAACAGTGAATGCCACTCAGTAAGACTCTCCACGTGTCCACGTGAACTCAGCAGTGGGACGCTGATATCCCAAGGTCGTGAGCTGTTTGTGCAGTACTGCCTACTAAGGCCATGGTGGCAAGTTTCAGAACATAATTGCTAGATTTGTATGCCTGGAGTCCTCACCCACAGGCACTGCAAGATAGTAACTATGACTTATTGGGTATAATGAACACTATTCAGGTGACAGGAACACTAAAAGATGTGACTTCACTACTATGCAAGTCATCCAAGTGACAGAAGATCATTTGTACTCCCTAAATCTTTTAAGATAAAGTCATTCTACAATATATACATGTAAAAGAATTCAGCTTATACCCCCTAAACATATTAAAGTAAAAAAAAAGTCAAAAATAAATTAATTAAAATAATATTATTTGAAGTTGCTAAGCTATTGGTAATTAATTATGCAGCACTATAAAACAAATACACTAAGCATCAAGTCTACCTATTAGAGCAAAGAGCAGGAAGCTCTGTGTGGACTCATGACACTCATAAGCAGTTGACACACATTGTGTGTGTATATGTGTTTGTGTGTGCATGCACACGTGCTCATGGGTGTGTTGACCAGGTCTGCACACAACTGCAGACTAAATGAAAACCTAGTGCTTAGAGAAACTGAGAGGAGCAGAAATGCCTGTCAAGACAAAGGACTGAGGTCAATGACGAGAAACACTGACATTCATGAATCTAAGAGGTCTCCCACCCTGACATGGTATACAGCTTACCGTGTGGTTAAGAGTCTGAATTTGGGATGTGGTGTCTCACTCCTGTAATCCAAGGTGGGTGGATTGTTTGTGGCTAGGAGTTCAAGATCAGACTGAGCAAGAGTAAGATTCTAGCTCCACTAAAAACAGAAAAAAAGCTAGCCAGGCATAGTGGCAGATGCCTGTAATCCCAGCTACGTGGAAGGCTGAAGCAAGAGGACCACTTGAGCCCAAGAGGTTGAGGTTGCTGTGAGCTGTGATGATGCCACAGCACTCTACCCAGGGTAACACACTCTACCCAGGGTAACAGAATGAGCTTGTGTCTCCAAAAAAAGCCTGGAGCTAGAAGTCAGAACTGTGTTGAATTAATTTCTTGTGCACCTTTAGAATAGCTGCCTAAAATCTATGTTACTCATTCATAAAATGAAAATAATAGTACTATGCACCTCCCAGAGTTGACAGGTGCCTTAAAAGAGCGAATGAGAGCACGGTGCCTCCTAGGAGGCCTGGAACAAAGTGAATCCTAAATGAACATGACATCAGGAACGACAACAAGGAGAGAAAGAGTCCACTGTGCATCCAGGACCCCCCCCACACACACACACAACCTCTGTGTCACTGTGCCCGCAAGAAGCCAAAAAGCTTCACCATCATGGATGAAAAAATAGGTCCTTTGACTGCGAAGACTCAGAGGTGCAGTGACACATTCATCACCACTGAGATCGGCTTTCTAACCGTCTACTGTGTATCTGCTAACAGCAAATAAAAACAAAAATGATGTAAGAGTAAAACAGCTCCACCTCTCGTGCATCATGGATGGCAATAAGTCATGAATAAATCATTCACCAGGAGAAAAGCAAGTGAGTGGTCATGCGTTTCAGCAAATAAATCACCAGCCATGTTTCTGGAAACAGAAACCAAAAACATCTGTGGGGAATGGAGCCAGCTTACCGAGATGGATACATCAGGTGCGCCGTTCATCTGAGTTACAGTCTGGCTGATTTTAGGGCAAAGTCCATCTCCTCACTGACAACTTCAGCCTCCCGTGTGACTATATAACTTGACCTTGTCTTACCTGATATCAGAGTCCTAAACAGTCTGTTTCCTGGCAGAGGATGAATTTAAAACTGTTATGAAAAAGCAAGTTTCCTGGTTGTCTGCTAAGAAACTGGTATTTGCAAAGCCAAATTTGGAACAGAGATAGGCTGTTAAGAGATATTTGAGAATCAGTTATATTCTGACAAACCAAACACACAATTTTAAGGATGAAATCTCTTATCCTAATAGAAAGACTTAAGAAATTATCTATCAAAGAAAGTTATAAGATTGTAAACCTCAAAGGAATCTAAGAAGTCAATGAGCTCAACATGAGTGCAACATAAGATTAAATGGTTTTTCTCAAAATCACAAAGCTAGTTGTTCTCAAAGCTGGGAGTATGGCCCGGCATGGTAGCACAGGCCTGTAATCCTAACACTCTGGGAGGCCAAAATGGGAGGATCCTTTGAGCTCAGGATTTTGAGACCAGCACGAGCAAGAGTAAGACCCTGTCTCTACTAAAAATAGAAAAATGAGCCAGACATTGTGGTGGGCATCTGTAGTCCCAGCTACTTGGGAGGCTGAGGCAGGAGGATCACTTGAACCCAGGAGTCAGAGTTTTCTTTGAGCTGGGCTGATGCCATGGCACTCTAGCCTGGGTAACAGAGTGAGACTCTATCTCAGAGAAGAAAAAATAAATTCATCTAAAAAGCTGGGCATAGAGTCTAATCTCTAACTCAGGGTTCCTCAGACTTTTTAAACAGGGGGCCAGTTCGCTGTTCCTCAGACTGTTGGAAGGCCAGACTGTGGTCCCTGGGATGAGTCAGCTCCTAAGCAGGATAGGCAGCGGCAGCAAAAACATCTGGTGGGCTGGATAAATGTCCTAGGCGGGCTGCATGTGGCCCATGGGCTATAGTTTGAAGACACCTGCTCTAACTTTTCAGCTCAGGCTAAAACATGGACCTAGTCCAGACCACAAGAGAAATGACAAGTGACAACACATGACCAGTAAGCAAATGAGGCTGAGAGTGGCTAAGCAACTTGCCCAAAGTCAACCTGTGAACCAGGGAAGACTTATGCATAGGAGTTAAACCTTTTAAATCCTAATTGTCTTGTCGTCTTCCCTAGTTATACCCTCACTGTGAGAATGAGAATGTTCTCTGTGGCCAGGCCATGGCTGACAGCATTCATGCAATAAATAACATCTACTACTAAAATTATTATAAAAGTGAGTAAGTAGGTTCATTATATTGAAATTGTTATCATTTTTTTTTTCATGCTGGAGAAATCAATCTTGGTATTTAACCAAACAATTCTCTGATAAAAATAAAAAGATAGAGTCAAATTATAAAACCATTGCTCTGTGTTACACATTTATAGAAAATGCCGGCTCAGCGCCTGTGGCTCAAGCGGCTAAGGCGCCAGTCACATACACCTAAGATGGCGGGTTGGAATCCAGCCCGGACCCGCCAGAACAACAATGATGGCTGCAACCAAAAAATAGCCAGGTGTTGTGGCAGGCGCCTGTGGTCCCAGCTACTTGGGAGGCGGAGGCAGGAGACTCGCTTGAGCCCAGGAGTTGGAGGTTGCTGTGAGCAGTGAGGCCACGGTACTCTCCCCAGGGGGACAGCTTGAGGCTCTGTCTCAAAAAAAAAAAAAAGAAAAGATAATGCCTCCTTTGCTGCAAATTCACCCCATTCCCTAGGAGGACCACAGCCGAGGCTGACTGCAGACTGTGCTGTTCTGACGTACCGCCCAGGTCAGGCTCACTGCCTCCAGCCACCACCTCCTCAGATGTCAAGCCAAGGTCAAGTTTGCTTTCTCAGCACCTCGCCATTTTGGATAAACATGGGGCTCCTTTAACATCTCATCCTTTCCCAAGAGCTCCCCATTGGGCTGGCATCAAATTTGCCTGAGAAACCCCCCCACACACACACCATGGCTCACAAGTACTCACCAGAAATTATCTGAGACTTCCCTTTCAGTAGTATCTGCAAATGTAGCAAACGTAAATTCTGCCTCTGCCCTAGGTGAACCCACTTCACCTTGTCTAAGTTCCCACTCATCCCTGGGCCTAACCTAGTTTCTCTCATTAGTTTATGCTGTTGTGAAGGTTCCAGAGAAATCAAAGTGTGTATAATGTCACACTCATGAACAAATACACACGTGAACTGTAGGAAGTCTGTATTCACATATATACGAGAAAGCTATAGAAATAGAACACTGAATCAATTATTTCCATCATAAAATAATCTAAATAAATGTGAGTGTCCATTCCGAAAGGGCAAATATTTCATAAAATCTTAATATGGGTTAGGCCCTGGGCTGGTCTCTGGGAAAACAAGGATAATGAGAGTCCAAGAGAAAGAGACGTACCCACAGGGCACTTCTGTTCCCTAACCTACTCGTTTGGGGCTGGGGACTAACGGGCTGTGCATGAGGGGGTGGCCCAATTTTATTTTCACTCATGCCTTTTTGGAGATTTGTATTTCACTTATGCCGGCACAATGGGAGAGCTAGCAAAACCTGAATGCTACATGTGCAATAACTTTGACGCCAGGTTTAATTTAGTTACCATGTGCCGTCATCTTCATCAATCAAATAAAGATTGTCCCTCACACTTGTTTTAGTCTAATGAGCTTCCCACGGGAGATTCCTCTTCCCAGGAGTCAGCAAAAGTTATCGAGTTAAATAAAATTATCTAAAACAAATTAAAACCATACCAATAGACCACCAAAGCCAGGTGGAGTGGCAATGGCTTACACTCAAAATTTCTAATTATTTTGTTCTTTTTGAGAGTGGGGAGCCTAGAACAAAAGAACTGGGAACTGAAGGACTAAGCAGCACATTCCTGTGCCGTCTGGGGCAGTGCTTTAAGGGGGAGTATTCTTCATCACAAACCAGGGTCCTCCAAGCCAACACCTGGTGCTGTTCCAGGGGCTCGGTGCTGAGCCCTGGGCTAGCTGCCTTGCACGTGAGCACATGGGCTCTGTTTCAGTCTGGGTCCACTTTGATTTTTTACTTGCCTCTGAATAGCCAGGTACCTAAGCACTCTGTTACTTCCAGTGTTCAAATTCCTGTGATCTCCTGGAGTTGATGGGGGTTTGGTTTTTAGACTTGTTCTAAGAAATACAAAGGAAGGCCCCTTTGGCACCAACCATCTTTTTTTTTGATAGAGTCAAATAAATATTTTCCTAGTTTCTTTCCTTTCTTACCTTTATAAATGAAGCACCCCTGCCTGGGGAGGCATAAAACATCAGCCTTACATTCCTCACGCAGAGATTTTTCAAAAAGAGGAAAGAAGAGGTGAGGAGAGGAGGGGAGGGGGGGGGAATGTATAATGATATCACTCTACCATGCCCCAAGGACACATCCACCTTGTAGTGGGGGCTCTGAGGAAGCAATCCAGAGGAATCCTTTGTGGTTTTGAAAAGCACGGTTGAGCTGGGGCTTGCAGCCGTTGCTACCTTCATACTTGAAGGGGATTTTTTCATTTACTAGCTGTGTGAGTTTTATTATCCTCATTTGGACTGTGCCGCACTTCCAAAGAATTTTCTTTGAAAAACAATACTCAGAATAATGCAGTAAGAAATCCTGCAATTCTCTAACTCTCAGAGAATTAGCAGAACATCTATTAGTTTCCCATTCCAGGGGAATTTTTAAGAAAGCTTCACAAATACGTAAACAGCCCCTCAATTCCGAGGAAATTTTGCATCATCCAGGGGAAAAAAAAACATAATTAAAAAAGAAAGTGATGTCACCGTTTTAGATTAAGGGATACTTCAGTATTTTAACACAAAGCAATTATCTTTCACAGTTCCTTGGGTTGAAATAGAGCTGTAGAAAAAGTTGGGGGGAAAAGGCAAAGGGGGGATGTTATCAGATAGCAATTTATTCTCTTTCCTTTTAAGCCAAATGAAAAGTCAATTATAACCGGAGCAGCTTAATTTCAGATTGGCTCTTACTAAAGGATTTATGAACATCATTTTTTATCTGTCTAACAAGAGGGAAAAGTGAATTAATTTCTAGTAGCCTTGTGGTCCAGGGGAAGGCGGGCAAAGCTTGCTGACTTTATTTGCTGGTGGGTTTTAGAGACCCCACTCTTTCTGCCTATGGTAGCTCTCAGACCCTCTTGAAAGCTATAACCCAACTATAGCCCAAGATGAAGGGGAAAGAGGAAAGGGAGGGGAGGAGAGAGGGGAGGATGGGTAGACGGAGAGACCATTGGTGGGACCACACCTATGGTGCATTTTACAAGGGTACGTGTTAAATCTACTAAGGGTAGAATATAAACATCTTAACACAATAACTAAGAAAATGCAGTGAAGGCTATGTTAACCAGTTTGATGGAAGTATTTCAAATTGTATACAAAACTAGCACCTTGTACCCCATAATTGCATTAATGTACACAGCTATGATTTAATTAAAAAAAAAAACTTTCTCACACATCAAGGATCATGAGGGTTTTACGTAACATAAAGTCTTCACACCACCTTGAAAACGTTTTTCCTTCTCACAAAAAGTACATGGGATTAGCCATATAGTTTCACTCTCGGGGAACCATGTAGTTTTTTAAGCTCAAGGAAGACGCTCCCTGCAAGAAAAATAAATAAATAGGATGTGGAAAAGGTGAAACACAGGCAAAGCTGAGCAGCTTTGTAAGTGAAGAAGGTGAAAGGGTAGCTAGAGAAAAAGACAGGGACTGCTCATCCTCTGAGCTCCAGCCTGCAGCAGGCACTGTTCTAAGCACATCTACATGGTGGAAAGACAGAAGCCCATCCAGATGAAGACAGGCAGGGGCTGTTTACTCTGAGTTTGCTGTAGCAAGGGAGTCCACCACGGTCACTTGCATCTTGGCAGAGATTCAAAGGCAAGCAGAGGAGCAGGAAAGCGTCACGCTGGAGGACAGGAAGCAGAGATACAATCTGGGGAAGTTCAGTTACAAATCAAGGCCTGCTCACCTGGACTGATGGATAGAGGAGCTGTAGATTGACTCTTGAATTGTTTCTACAGAGGGATCTGATTTCCTACAGGCGTGACTTGTAGCACACTGGCTTCCTGCTATCTGCTGGGGACCGTGGCTCAGCATCCTGGACTGAGTTTTGCAGATTGTGGTTCAGAGGCTGTTTGACCTCATCTGGCCATTTGTCGTCCATTTACATATCCAATCTCTCCACATATAGTTTCACATATATTTTATTGCCACCTCCATTCTGTGAGTTGGAGATTGTCTTCTCATTTCATGAAAAAGTACACCGAAGCTGAGTGCACTGGCACCTGCTGTTAGTCCCAACTACGTGGGGAGGCTGAGGCAGGAGGATGGCTTAAGTCCAGGAGTTTGAGGCTGCTGTGAGCCATGACTGTGCCATTGCTCTCCAGCCTGGGAGACTGAGTGAAACCCAATCCCAGAAGATGCCAAAATTTTGTCTTAATGACTCGGTGGCTAAGTTTCTGACTCACAAATTTAACTCAGGCTTGGCACCTCATTACTCTTCATAGAGCTGGACACTTCCAGATCGATCCACTCTTCTGAATCTTAGATTGTCAAGAAGCACAAGCTTTCTTTTTATTTACTTATTTTTTCATTTCAGAATATTAGGGGTGTACACGTTTTGATTATATACTTTGTTTTTGGCATCAATTCAGTCAAGGTTATAAGCATGCCCTTACCCAGACAGTGTGCTCTGTACCCAAGAGGTGTGAATTTGTCCACCCCTCCCCCACCCCCAGCTTGATTTTCACTGAGAGTTACTTCCATATGTACACTTCAGTGTTGATTCATCAGTTCCAATCTGGTGTTGAGAACGTGTGTTTGTTCCTCCAGTCCCGTGAAGTTTCGCTGATCAGAGAGAGTACTTAGGAGAGTATTCCCCCAGATACTGCTCAGAGCCAGGAGTTCTCCACACCACACACTGACTGCTTCCACAGGAGCTTCTAAATCCGGGAACACAGGCTAATGGATGTGAGGTTTCTCCTCCCTGGGCATGTGCACCCCTACCTCTCCCAAGTCATCAGTTCAGGAACACTAAGGAGGGCTTAAGTGTTGAGGGATATAAAACAGAATTAATTCACAGTTGTAGCCTGTGATTATGCCACATTCTAGCAAGCTGGAGAGAGATTTAAATGCGTTATGATAGCTAAGCGCCATGTGAGAGCTTTGCCAGGCTGTTCCTCACAGAAGCTCCCTGGAAACACATGTCAGCCTGAGGGCGTGAGGTTGGGCTTCAGGACAGCTTCAACTCCAGGGCTGGGGTGCTCCAGGGTGGAGGACAGACATGTGGCTTTGTCCTCAGCCACCTTCTTTCAGAGCTGCTTCCCACCTGCAGTTAAGGTAGCACACCCTTTTCCAAGGCTAAGCTATTTCTAGCAAACTCTGACATCTTCCTTTGCAGGTATCCGCCTCCAAGCCTGGGCTAATATCACTGCACTATCTGGTGTGGTTTGTAGTAGCTGGTGATGGGCAGGGTCAGGAGTAGGGCTCTGGAGTTCCAATCCCATCATTTTCCTTATATCCAGGTGTTCCAAGCACAGCAGGTGCACACCGAAGTCTGTAGTGGCAAACGACTTACTGCCTGTCCTCAGAGCCGGGCAAATAGTCAACACTTCCAACCCTCTGTGGTGTTACTGGGGAAGTGCAAAGCCAGAGTCAAGGTCGCTACAGCTGCCATGGCAGCTTAGACAACGGAGAGCGGAGTCTTAATAATTCTAGAGACCAGTGGTTGGAATCAGATGTGGATTCCCCTGAGGCGTCTCTTCTGGGCTTGCAGACGGCCCTCTTGTGTCTTTATAGGATCTACCCTCTGCCTCTGTCTTTGCACTGACCTCCTCTTCTCTTAAGGACACGAGTTGTGCTAAATTAAGGTCCACCCCGATAACCACATTTTAGCTGAATTATCTTGATTATCTTTAAACGCAGTTACACTCTAAGGTACTGAGGGTCAGAACCTCAACAGATGAATTCTGGGGCTTATATTTCAGTATGTGCTGCAGGCTTCAGCTCGTGTATCAAAGCAGGACTCCTGGGAGATCCTTCTCTTTGTCTCAGTGGTCAGATCAGCTTCACCAACACTGAGTCCTCTGACACAGCCCAGCCCTGTGGCCCAGGAGCTGGCACAGAGAGTGCTGGACATTTGCTTTAGGCCACCAGGACAAGCTTTGCCTGATCTGGAGGCCAGGCCACACTTGGTTCCTGGCCACACACAAGGTCTTGTCCAAGGTGAAGATGCCCAGCGAGTTAAGTGGGGAAGCCGTGTGCTGCCCACTAGCACGGGCAGGCCCAGTAAATCTCCAGTTCTGAGCAATCTGATAAGCACCTCTGCTCCCATAAAGGGAAAGGTGGAGGCTAAAAGGAGCTGGGAAGATGGAAGGAACTAAATTAGCTTCTTTCCTGTATAGGCAGAGGCCAAATCAGAGCGGGGAGCAGAGTGGAAGCCCCCCTCTCCCAGCTCTGCCATTCTTGGTTCCTGGGCCACACCCACTGGCCCCTGAGCAGCCCCTGGCCCCAGCACCTGCTGGCAGCCACCTGCTGGCACTCACTGCTCAGCAGGACGCCCTCTGCCTAAGGAGCAAAGCCACCTTATCAGCTCCTCAAGATCTGAGCTCTGTCAGGAACTCACTGTCCACGAAATGCATAGATCAGAACCCTGAGGATTTTGACGTTTGTATTTTTAATAGATTTTTTTCCTCTTTAAAACACCCACAGGCTGCGACTGAAGTGGAAATGTGTTTGCTTTAATTGCAGTGTGTGTTCTGAGGGCTCTGAGGCTGAAGAGCCTCCCTCTCCTCGGATGCGTTTGTATCAAACAGAACTGGGAACACAGACAGGAACACAAGGTCTGAAAGGCCACACAATCCGAGAAATTCTTTCAAAAATCTTTCAGTGGCAGGAATCTGGAAAGAGTTTAATACATTGAGGAAGAAGATTTAGAGGACAGGGCAGCCATAAACCCTTTAATAATTGTGTCTTACGGTTCCAAGCCCCCATTTGGAGACTGGTCACATTTCTCCTCATCTAAAGAGTAAATATTGCCTAGTCTATAGTAGGGTCTTTCTGTAACAAGCATTTATTGAGTGTCTCAAAGGTTCTGGGGGGCACATAAAGATAAATCAGATATGGCTCGTGCTTCAAGTGGCTAATAATCGGGTATATTCAAAGTGGACCTCCAGACTGGGTAAATACACCAAAGACCAAAAGAGAAACTTTTCCAGGTGGCCTCATACCCAAAGTTCTCTTAAAGGTTTTACCGAAAACATTTCTAAGCCACCTGTTCACATATCTGAATGTGATATTCTCCTCTGTGTTCTGAATTGGGATTAGTTACAGACATTAAGAATCCTGCCTTCTCAAATAAGAGGATTATGAAGCATTCTTTAGAGGTCTCAGAGTTCAATTACTCATTTCTCTGCATAATAACAAGTGTCATTCCTTCACCAGCAATATTTTCATTATGATGAACAAGGCTGCCTTGCTCTAATACTTCCTCTGGAGATGCATCTATCCAACCTCAAATGCATGCATCCAAACCAGAGACGGCCAACCTTTTTTTTCCCCCTCTGCTTCACATTGGAAGAATAAGGGTTGTCTCAGGCCACACAGTAAATACACAAACACTAAGAAAAGGTGATGATTAAAAAAAAAATTTTGGATACCGTTAGTGATATCCAACACTACAGATAAGAAAAAAGCATCCTCACAGAATCAGCATGCGGCCCACTGCTGCGGGTTGGACACCCCTGAAATGGACTCTGGCAGGCCCCATGAATGGCCTCCCTGCAGAGGAGTCTTGTGCATGTGTGTCTGGCCTCCCTCCCAGTCTCTGACTTTGACGTTTCTTTCCTCTGCTCCCCAAAACTCAATGGTAAATGAAAACATCTCTGTTTCAGAGAAGACTGAATGTATATCCGCTGCTTCTCAGGTTCTTACTCTTACAATCCCAACGTGGATCCAGACTAAGGAATCCCTTATGTGAAATAATGCTACTGTCCCAGGTAGGTAAGAAGTGACATATTTGTGTACAAAACATGTTGATCTGGCACCTAATGTGCACTACAGCTATACTGAGCCTGCCTGCAATACAAACTATGGAAAGTAAGGTCTCTCTCCTCCCATAGCTCCTTGCACTGCTGTCCCACCGTGTACCCTGTACACAGAGACTCCCGCCCTCTGCTGCAGCTGGTGCTATCCCTCTCAGAGCTCGGCATTTGCTCTCTTCTAATCCCCTTGCCAATATCTCTCTCATCTCCACCGGCTTCACTAGAAGATCTGGGTTGCTATCACTGTGAGATAGACCAGGCATATAAAGATACTATTTCCATTTTAGAGAGGAGAAACCTGAGCTTGGAGAATGTAAGGGATGTCTGTGTTAATACTCACATTTATAGTGAGTAGTTGAAGTAAGTTTTTCTAACTCCAAAGCTTGTGTTCTTTCCTCAGTATTAAGAACTGATGACCAATTAACATCTGGGAATTTAGAGCTATTTTGAGAAATATTATCTCATTTTGCTGTTCCCAACACAATTGCAGGAGAAAGGTATTACCATTCACTGCAGGATTCCAATCCACCTCTAACTTACTCATAGAACTTGGGCAATCCTTTCTAACGTGTGAGAGATCCAATTTCCTTACTTAAAAAGAAGGATGGGGCAGTAATAGCCCTCCCTTGAAATGCAGGCAAACAGAATGGGTTAGCAGAGAAGTCAAGCACGTTTCCTGGCCCGTGGCAGCTGCCCTGTTGAGTTCAACTTTCTTTCACCGGCATTAATTCCTTATCAGCCTAGGTTGAGTTAGGTCATCTCTAAAGTTTCTTTTCAGGTCTAACATTTTATTCAAGTATCCTTAACTAATTCTTGTTCTTTTCCTTCTTGCAGCCAAATGACTCTGCTATTTTGTTCACAGATGAGTTCTGCAGGAAATTTGATAAAGATTGATAGGCTGGACTTTTAATTTGAGCAAACACTGTGGGCTATCACTGAGCCGATTCTAGACGAGTCCAAGTGACATCAGAAGGAGCTTCCCTCTCTCCCTCCATCTCCCCCTCCAATATTATTAATACAACCAGAGGCAGGGAGATGACAAGTACAAGCAAGACGCTCAGTCAATGAATTATCTCAAGCAACTTATTCCTTGGCAGTCCAGCAAGAGACCCAGCAATTTATCTGCTGTAAAACTCCAAGTTTTTTCAAATGAGTTGGCCTAATATCCTCACTGGCTTACGTATCCCGTCCATTTTATAAAAATAATAATAATAAAAGCATTCTGTTCACAGTTTCTTTTTTTCTCCTATCATCTTTCTTCCCATTAAAAATAAGTGCTTTGTAATTCCAGAGATGAGTCAAAGAATAGATAAGAAGCACGATAGAAAATAAAGAGAATTTGAGGTTTAAACCAAAGTCTGTACTAGACTTGCTCTTAAATATTGATGCCAAAGTCGCCCGAGGTTTCTTGAGGTTGATAGTTGCTAATAAAGCTTCTCAGCTTCCCCCAACTTAGAGGTTAATACTCCTCCTCTCCAAAGAACTCTACGCTTTAGTCTGGGTTCCACACTGCTGGTCTCGTTTTCTCTCTTTTCATTTAATCTAATTGGATGAACTAAATCCTTTGCCCCAAACCACCTACATCATCCACCTGCCCAAACCCACAGAAAAAGAAAATAATGATAACAATAGTTGAGAAATGTATCTAATCAACCAGAAGCAAATGTATTTCTAATTTAAGATTATGAATATGGGTCACCTTTAGAACAAGCAAACACAAGTCAAGCATCGTTCTTCTTGATTTGTTCTAGGTCATTGTTCTCCTGCCTGGCTACAGAATGCTAATGGACTATCTTGATAAAAATTCATTACTCCATCCATCTGTTACATTGCACTTTTCACGTCAATTTCCCCTAATGTAGCTTGATTCTGCTCTAGCCCCAGCTGCAAACACCCCACATTTTATTAGAATAAAGTCATACGTCTCCAACCTTCTAAATGAGGGAAGTAGCTATGAGACCATTTTCTCCCCTGAATTTGCAGCTTTAAGTTTCAGCTTGTGTTAGCATAACGCCTTCATTCAATACCATTTCCAAAGGCAGAGGCCCTCCTGAATCAATTTCCTGATTCAGAACCAGATCGAATCAAATAAGTAGTTTATGCACATAAGAAAAAGGTATCTGACAGCAACAACTGTCAAAGGCAATAGGGAAGAGAGGATTTCATTGGGGAATCAGCTCAAAGCACAAGAAGTTTTCTTCCAGCCTAATCAAATGAGAAAGCGGAAGAGGCAAAAAATCCTCTAATTTTCTATAGCTGTCTGACAAAACTAGGGTGGATTAAAGTGTTTAAACAAAAAACTGTGCATGCAGTTCGCTTCTGAAACTCAAATATGAATTATAAAGTTATACACTAGGAAGGCGAAGATGGTTCTAAGTGAAACCAAAGCTTAGATGGTAGAGCAAGACCAAGGGTAACTTGGCACAGTCCCAGGAGAGAATGTGACTGAAAAGAAGGGAGTCGGGGGAGATGAAGTCAAACACCAGTGACAGATGGAGAAGCTGAGACACAAATAACAATGACAATAGCCAGACTGCTGGAGTAGGGTCATAACCCAGAGGCCTTGGGACAACGTGATAGAATCGTAAGGGAACATAGGATAGGTTCTGTGCAAAGCAGTGTTTTAGAAAAATGAGTGAGTATAGCACATTGGTTCTCCACTGTCCTGAGTCAAGTGTGCTTGGGGAATTAGGGTTTATTCTGGGGCTTTATTCAGGATATTGGGGGACCCAAGAGATTATTAAAAATCTAAAAATTATGCTATTCTCCTTTTTCTCCCTGGAATATAGCATCTGCTTCTTCCCATAATCTACAAAGCCTATGAGATTTGGGGACCTTACCCACCTCTCCACAGGGGCCACCCTTCTTCCCATGCAACTCCACCAACACTAGAGTTTTTCTGCCACAGAACTTCAATTCCAGCTCTTCCATCAGCCTAGGAAGATTTTCCTCCTGATCTTGAGAGGTTCTGATCTCAACATATGGCCTCCTTGGTTTAAATAGGAAAAGAAAGAGTATGGAAGATTCACCAATTATTGTCAATGACTAAGTCTAGGCGTAGTTTCCATCAATTCTACACACACAACAGTCATTGCAACCTAATTATAAGGGAGACAGAAATTTCATCTTCCTTCATGCCCAAATATGATACTCCAAAACCCCATCCAGTCACAGTATCCATCTCAAAGCCCAGGTAATGCTCAATAATCTCCCCCAGGTCCAGATATTAATCTTCATAGTTTTATAATCCAAACTACAGATAGTCCTCTTAATACTCAGACAGTGAATGGAATAAGAACAAGGAAACTGAAATAAACAATCTTATTTCTATATGAAAAGAATGAGAGACCAAGTGAGTAGTTCCTGGCCCATAACAGTTTTGAAATCCAACTAAGAGGACATTAAGGACACCTTGCACCAGTGGTGGTGGAGCCTCCATGGACACACTCTATGACCAATTACACATTGGTCATAGTTTACTTAGAGCTGCAGTGCACTTTCTGTATTAGTCAGCATGGGATATGCTTGCAGTGGAAGTAAATTAACCTATCCCAGTGACTTAATAGAACACAACGCATTTCTTGTTTATATCAACAAAGGCCCTTCTCTATCTGATATCTCAGAGACCCAGGTTTCTTCCCTCTTGTGGCACTGTTATATAAACAAATAGTCCCATTGTCCGCACAGGTTCTGAAAATCTACACTTTACTCCTAAATCATTTCTTACCCCCACGAAACACACAGAACTTCTGTTTAACGCTGGCTGTGGAGGACAGTGTCTTTATGCTCAAATTGATATGGCCGCCTCATTACAGAATTCTGTCTAGGATAATTCTATATACTGCACAAAACATTTTTTCAGGTTTTTCTGTTATGCTTTCTTAATTCTTTTAAATACTCCAATTCTCACACGTGTCCCATTTTGCATGCAATGCCTCTCATTGGACCAAACCAGCCTCAGGTTCTGATCTACCATGGCTTTCCTGTTTCCTCATAAACAACATCTGACAGTCACCAAGTCTCTCTCCTGCTCTCATCACTTCAGTCTTTACCTCCATCTCCTTCCTGTTGCTGTCACAGCTATGATATAGGATATTCTGTGAGAAAAGTCTGTGTGTTAAGTCAGTACACTTAAGGTAAATATATATTAATTTAGCTTACATTGCGTAAAATTAGGTCTTCTTCCATAAATCATGCTATAATACAGATATCTGTACTAGAATGTTCATTGCAGCCCAATTCACAATCACTAGGCCATGGAAGAAGCCCAAGTGCCCATCGACCCATGAATGGATCAATAAATTGTGGTCTATGTACACCATGGAATACTATACAGCCACAAAGAAAGAGGGAGACTTTGCATCATTCATGTTTATATGGATGGAGCTGGAAAATGTCCTCCTTAGCAAAGTATCTCAAGAATGGAAGAAAAAGTATCCAATGTACTCAACATTATTATGAAACTAATTGTTAGCTATCTTAGGAAAGCTACAATCCAAATGGAGCCCTAGACTATGGGGAAAGGGGAGGGCGGAGGGGCGCAGGAGGACGGGTGAAGAGTATGATATTGTGGGGATCATGCCTATAGTTTATCCTATTTCGGTACAGGTGAATTTGTCTAAAGGTTGAATATAAATATCTTAACATAACAATTATGAGAAACACATGATGGCTCTGTTAGCCACTTGGATGAGAGTTTTCCAAACTGCATATAGAAGTAACACACTGTATCTTATGAGAGAATTAATGTACACAATTATGATCTAATAAGAAAAATAATTTAAAAAAGGATCTAAAACTGTATACCATGTGGTTGCTGGAGTTAGCAATCTTAGGCGGGTGTACAGGTTAGATAAAGTGAGGTGGGTATCGATTAGCCCTTCGTTGACTCCTCTCAAGTCCTGGAAAGGCTGTTAATCATTTCTTAAAGGCTTCTTGACCAACAACAGGGGGTATTCTTGGCCAATTGGCAAGAGACTAAAATTTCAGCCTCTTTAAGCCTCCGGATATGGTGCAGTATGCCATTTCAGGCCTCCTGAGACATAGGATATTGCCACACCCAGGTAGGCTCAGCCATTGGCTTTAGTTCTACTA
>CAUYTI010045281.1:0-30616 GCA_963575145.1 Galago senegalensis | reverse complement strand
TTCCCTTGGGGTTTCGCTTTGTGTGTTCCTGGGTACGTGGGTTGTTTCGTATATTTACATATTTTTTTTTTTTTTTTTTTTTTTTTTTTTGCCATTTGTATGGCAGTTGTACGGCTTCTTTGGAGAAATATCTAGTCAAATCCCTGGCCTATTTTTTTAATTGAGTTATTTGTTTTGTTGTTGTTTTTGAATTATAAGAGTTCTTTATATATTCTTCATGGTAACTTCTTGTCAGATATATGGTTAGGGTTAGAGTTAATTGTTTCCTTTACTGAAAGAAGTTTTTACCTTTGATGTAGTCTCCTTTACCTAGTCTTGTTTTTGTTACCTGCGGGCTTCTTTTTTCTTATAAGATAGGAAGGTGATATTACTGACTCTAAGATGGCTATTTTGACACTGACCAAGTGTCACTGACATAGTACTGATATTGAACTTCTCACACTGTCTCACCGTTTTGGCATTATATATTTACTTTTCCTTGATGAGAGTTAGTTTGTATAGAGTAAATTCTCTATGATCCTTGGTAGATCTTTCTTCCACTTACTTGTCAAGACAGGACATATATTTCTGCTGAGGCCATCATGGTCAGAGGATTGGCTCAGCAGACTGTAACCAACGTTTCTCACAGTGGTAACACCTTTTTGTTACTTTCTACATTCAGCAGCAAAATTCGATCAAGGGAAGAACATCCAAAGTCAATTAGTGGGGAAAAGGCAAATAGTTCAGAAACCGCAGAGGAGTTGCATGGGGTCTCCCTATGGACTGGAGCCAGAGACGGCGCTGCTTGATGCAGGTGAAGAAGTTGTCATTGCAGGCAGGGTGTTTACTAAATGTATTGACTGTAGGATATAAATAAATCCCCTGCAAACAGATTTAGATGCATTGCAATTATGGAAACAGCCATCCATTTTCTCTCTAATCTCGGGAGACAGAGTAACAGCTGGGGCTGCTGTTTGCCTGAAGGAAGACAGCACAGACAGCAACTTCTCTGGACCCTCCCCCCCTTCTCACCTCCCTGTACAGCAGGAGTGTCCCTCCTACACATCACCGGATCAGTGGAAAAACAAGAACTATTGTCCTCATGTCCTAATAAAAAATTAAAAGTTCTGAGAATAACCCAAACCTCCTAAGTAGCTTTCCTAAGATCAAGGCAGGCCCACCAGCCTGGTTGTCCTTTCTGCACTCTATATTAGCAGATCACACCCAAGAGGGCTTGCATTAGGCTTGTTGGTCTTGGCTGGAGCAATGGCATCACCACAATCACATTATATCAAGACCATGGACTTACTTTTTTCAATTGACCTTTGAGAATTGGTCAGATATCTTTTGACATCCTTTTAGAAAGTGTATCCTTAATGGGCACTACCTTTTCACATCTAAAACTTACTCACAAAGCCCCTGTCACCTCCACATCTCTTCCTCCTACTTCCCAGGCCACCTGGCCACCTTCAGCTTTGTTGGTTGGTTGGCAAACTAAGGTCTGGGCATCCTTGGGTCCCCACTGCCTGAGGGATGGGAGATTGTCCAGTGCAGACTTGGTTAAACCGTTCAGATTAGGCCCTCATGCTTCAGCGTATTTACCCTGACATAGCCCCGTGCAATAAGAAGGATAAACGATGATTTCATGAGAAAAAACTGTCTGGAAATGTGAAGATACCATGTAAGGAAAAAGAGGTTATGTCTGTGCATTCCAGGGTTACAGCATATTAGATTGGCTATGGGGACACAAAAGGGGATTAGTATTTTACCAGAAACAGGAAGAAATGTGGTAAAGAAAATATGATTCCAGGAAATATTTAGTACCTGTTATTAAATCACTTTTCTGACAATGAAAACACTTTATGAAGAGCAAATGAAAGGAAGCGCGCGTGGCAGCAAAGCAAGAACATGGACAAATCTGCGCGGAAGGTCTACTAACAAGATGCAGCGCGGTCCGGCGCCTCACAGCTGCCAACGGGGCCATTTTTCTCAGCTCGGGGTGCCGTCTGAATGCCTGTTAAACTCAACAGCCTCTAAAAGAAGGCGGTGCAATGGATGAAGTCTAGAAAACAATCCCGGAAGATACCACAATTCATAGCCCTTGATCCCAGGGATTGGTCACTGGATTTGTGACTTAACCCCCATTTTTAATTTCAAGAGAAATGTGACTTGGAGATTGTTTCGTTTCCCCAACTTTTTATTATAAAATATTAATAGACTCACAGGAGGTTGCAAGTAAGTATGTAGAGAAAACCCAAAGATCCTCCCCAAGCTGCCCTACCTGTCAGTATCTCCCATGGCTGTAACACATTGTCAAAACCGCACGCTGCCATCGGCACAATCTCCGTAGCTTGTTTAGACTTCACCACTTTTGCCTTCACAGAGGTCTTAAATATAAATTAAAAAGTATGTGTACATATGTATTTATATATACTTTTTGTAATTCTTTAGATCTGGATCTAGAGCTTTGAAACCTAAAAATAAAATCGTCTAAAATGGTGAAAAACACAATTTGATACGTGTTTTCCTAAAGGAAGGCACAAGTACAGCGGTACGGACACCTCCCATGGGCTGCCTCGGTGTTCTTTCACCTTCTTATCTCACAGCACACTCGAACCTGCAGTTAAACTTCACGGCAGCTTAAATTATGGCGATCAAAACAAAGAGTTAAAAAAAGGTCCTTATTGTGCTTTGAACTTCTTTTGAAAATAATTTAATTAATGATCTTTAAAAATTCTCGCAGCACACCTGAGACCCTCTCACACACACCAGTTGGAATCCCTGATCTAACTCCAGCCAAATCATAACTCAGAATGCAAGGCCTTCCTGAGTCATGCCGAGGGGCTGCCACTACCGTAATAACATCTTTTTTATTTTTTTGTTAGACTAAGTTTATTTCAATTAAGAAGGAAGAAGGACAAGTGGTCTTCGCTGGCTTTCATGGAAAGGTTTATGTAAGATAACATCAGTCACCCAGTTAAGCAATTTTGGTTTTAATTTTTAAAATGTGCTCAGGTTGTTTTGCCGAGTGGTGTGCTGTGATTACCTATTTTTACTTATTTATCATTTGGTTGCACTGTGTGTGTTCTGACTAGGGCTTCAGGTGACCTCACACGCCGTGTGTGTCATCTCTGTCCCCCTTAACATAATCAAATGCGTTCAGCCTGGTGCAGAGTAGGAGGGTGGTGAGTGCTGTCAGGTGGAGAATGACTCTGCTGGTTTCTCATTTTTCTCTTCCCAAGTCAGCTGCAGCTGCTGAGATTTCTCTGGCTTCTGCTCCGCGGTTCCTCAGTATACACACACAGAAGCAATTAATTTCTTTAGGTGAAAAAAATGAACCAGCCAGTCTTCCTACTTCCTGTGTATGCAAACAACTTATTATCACAGATTCTTTTTCTCCCCCCCACCCCCTTGGCTATTCATTTGTTAACTTAGCTGACAGACTTCCCTTTTCTTCCCCACTGATTTATTCCTTCCAGCTCTAATGCTAAAGATCTATGACACCCTGGATAAGTCCTTTACCCCATTAGTGCTATTTTCTTATTTACAAAGGAGACTGCGCCAGATAATTTCAACGTTACATTCCACGGTGGTGTTAACTTGTTAGTTATATAGCTCCTAAGAACAAAGAAGAGTCCTAAATATTTTCATCACTAATTGAAGATTACCTTTATTGTATGATTGCTGTATTTTAGAATACATCTGAATTTACATACATATATATCAAGCTACTGTATGCTTATTGTACAAATTTTAAATAAGTATCTTTACATAAAAAATAAAATCCTCAACTTCTTCTTCCATCTCCTTGCCCCATTCTATTGTTCTACCTTCTAGAAATGAGCAACAATAGCCGAGTAACCTCACACCACATATCTAGCAATACATGCACATATGCAATACATAACTTACACTCCAATTTATTTTTTTAAATGAAATTATGCTCTATATTCTTTTTGTAGCTAACTTTTTTCAGTAAACAATATATTTTAGAGTTTTTCCATGCCAAAAGCCATATACTTTATAATTTTCAAGTGCACATACTGTATACATCTGGTATTTTTGCTTTTTTTTTTTTTTGCAGTTTTTGACCGGGGCTGGGTTTGAACCTTCCACCTCCGGCATCTGGGGCCAGTGCCCCACTCCTTTGAGCTACAGGCGCCACCCCTAAATCTGGTATTTTTAGTGTTAATGCTGTTAGAAAGTTAAAATATTGCTACTTAGGTCAGAAAAGATCACCTTCTGCAACTCCCTCTGTCTACCCAATTGACTGCTTTCATTCCTCTCCCTAATTCTACCCTCACACTCATTTTTAATCTATGTATTCTGGATCTTTTAGTTCCCTCATCTTTTTTTTTTTTTAAATTAAGTCATATATACGTAGATCATGAATACATTTATGCCTTTGTGGGATTCAATGTGTTGATTATTTGTGCAGACTGGGGTGCTTACATCCTACTAATTAACATAGCTTTCACCTCATTTATTTAATCACAGTGTTAAGACATTTGTGTTCTATACTTGATAGAGTTGACTTGTACCCTTGCAATATGCTCCATAGGTGTGGTCCCAACATTAACTCGCCCTCTATCGAACCCCCCTTCCCTGCCCATCCCCCCACCCCCCTTCATCCTGGGCCATAGTTCCATGATTCATCTGTCATATTAAAGTGTGAATGATTATAAATTGGTTTCACAGCAGTACTGAGTACATTGGATATTTTTTTCCATTCCTGAGATACTTTAGTAAGAAAAATATTTTCCCTCATCTTTCTTATGTTACCTGCTGCTATTTATTTAGACTGAACCAGAGCCAGGCATTCCTAAATTCTTAAGGCTTAGTACAATGGAAGAAAGTTGTGTTATTTACTTTATTCAGGTCTATTTACGTCTATTCACACTTGTAGTTCCCTCCATAAAGCCCCTCTTAACATTTCTAAAAGTAAAAATGTGACTTTGAGATTTCCTTTTTCTCCTAAAGCAAAGAATCTTAGTAGCAATTGTCTGGAAAAAGTTACCGAATAGAGTAGAGCAAGAACAGCTTGCCAGTGGGGTGAGCAACAGGATGTGGGCTTACCTGTGGCTCCTACCTTCATCACTTCTAGCCATAGGCTGTTGGTAGCTGGAAATAGAGAATCAAAGAGGCACAACTTTTCGTGAGGTGACTTTGGAGATTGGGGTTGACACCATTAGGTTTATTATTTCTTCTTCTTCCTTCTCTCCCCTTCCAAAATTGTCTGTGAGGAAATGTAATACGACAGCTAAGAATGAGAGCTGGTATACTAAGCAACCACTTAGCAACCAGTGGGCCACTGTAAGTTCACTTTCTGCATCTGTACCTGGGGCTAGAGTAGTTTTCCTCTTGACATTCTTAGGATGAAAGATAAAGTGACTAAAACTTTGAATGCTAAAACAAATAGTTTATGTACTGAATTATTAAAGAACTATTTAAAATGAATAGGGTATATACATTGCCCTTAAGGAGCTTCAGCCTAGTGGAGAGAATACCTCCCTATATGTTTGGGTATTCCTCTTCCTGTCTGCATTGTTCTAAATAGAATTTAAACCCTATTAGAAATATAAATAAAGTGCTGGTAGAGGCTGAAGAGTAATGATTTTGCTCAGGGAGAAAAGGAATAGAGTAGGCTAAACCACAGAAGAGACATTTGTACCAGACTTGGAAAGAAAATTTGACTTGTTGACAGAAATATAGTGACAAGAAAAAACATTCTAGACACTGTCAGGGATGTCTGAGACCCTCGAGCTGTCTGGTAAACTGGCTCAGTCGCTCAGCAGAACTAGCCACTTGGCAGAGCTGAAGTGAAAGGAAGGGGGGTTGAAAATGAGGCAGCTGGGACGCTCTCGTGCAGCACAGAAAAAGTACGGTTTATTTAAAGCAGAGATAAAGCACAGACTTTTCCAGAAAGAGTGTAAAAGGGTCCCCCTTGAGTGGGCGGAGACCCCTACCCAACACCTGCCACCTGCGGTTCATTCTAGCTCCTCCCATAATTATCTATAAAGCTTCTCATTGGTCCTCCTAGGTCTTCAGGTATTCTTGTCTACTTTTCATTGGTCACAGATGCCACATGGGCTCATTTTCCTTTTTTTTTTTTTTTTTTGCCCTGATTGCTACCTGCTATTTTCCTGACAATTGTATGGAGGTGGTATTAGTCTTGTAATGTTTGTGACATTTGCCATGTGGACCGTTCCATAACTGTGACCATGACTCCACTTTGTGTCACAGGCTAGAAACTGCATTTTGGGTAGAATGGGGCATACTCAGTCAATTGAGTCACAAAGGTTCTCAAAACTCATTGTTTGCATCATCTCAAGGCCTTGTTTAACTTGTCTAGGAGGCCGGACTTTTCCCGGACTTTTCCCTTTACCCTGCAACCCTCTTCTATCTCTAATTGGATACATAACAAAGCCATGGAAAGTGAAGGCAGGTGGCGTCATTGGAAATGCATTAGTGAGAGCTACAATGGGGCTGGAAAGTGGGGTACAAAGTGAATGGGTGATGACAAATGAAGGTATTGAGTGTGGAAAAGAAATTAGGTGATGAAAGAGAAGCAAAGTTGCTGGAAAGTTTGGCTAATATTGAGGGAAGACATGAACATACTTGCAGACGGGAGTGTGCTCTCAACACAGAGCTGGAGGTGTGGTGAAAGGCATAAAAGACCAATTTGCTCCCACAGAACATAGGATGGTGTGAAGTCAAGGGGCATGGGGAAAGAGTGGGCTCTGGAAATAGGAGGAGTCTTTGTCTTTCTGAGTTTCTAAGAAAGGAGGTAATTAAAAGCGAGTTAAATTTAAAGATGGAGAGGAAAAATTGGGATTAGCTATTGCTGTGGTTTGAATGTGTCCCCCAACATTCATGTGTTGGAAACTTAACTTGCAATGCAACAGTGTTGGGGAGCAGAGCCTAATGGTTTAGGTCGTGAGGCGCCACCTTCATGAATAGATTAATCTTCTTATTATTAAATGCGGTGACTACATTACTCTCTTACCCGCTCTCCAATATTCCCTCACCAGTGTGATGCCACCAGGTCAGGGTACAGAAAGAGAGTCCTTATAGAAGCAGCCCCACTACCCCAGCTTGGACTTCCCAGCCTCCAGAACCTTGAGACAAATAAACTTCTATTGTTTCTAAATTACTCTGTGGCATTCTTATATAGCAGCAAAAAGCAGAATAAGACATCCATCAAAATATTCTTTATTTTTGTTGTGCTATAAGGTGAAGACTGCAGATGATCCTTTGAGGACTTAAAGTGATGTATAGGTAGAAAAGCTGTTTGGGAAGTCAACCCAAAATGTGTGACTAGGTTATGAACAGCAATGACAATGCAATCAAGGTTATAAATCTCTTCCAGGCCAGGTTATTTCTTAATCTGATAAATGACATTGCTTGTGAAGACCACTGTTGGAGAAATCACTCTTTCAACTAATACTTATTCAGCACATACTCCATGCTAGGCACTGAAATAATAATTGCTAACATTTACTGTGTGCTTATTATAGGCTAAGCACTATTATTCATCTAACCCTCCTAAAAATTTTGAGGTAAGTATCATTTTATATTCACATTTCACATAAGAAGTCATTGAAATCAGGAAAATCAAGGTCAAAAAACTATAAATTAGCAAAGTAGGATTGAATCCACCAGTCCAACTTCAGAGCCCATGACCTTAGTTTTCTCACTCTATTTACCTGCCCATTGCCCAATGAACAAAACTCTTGTCCCCTATCTTTAGAGCTCACAGTCTGTGACAAACAAGGACAACAATTAAGTAAAACAATTAACAATTTGTGGTAAGTGCTAGGAAGAAAATGATGGGAGAGGTAAGCTAGAGATAGTGGGCTGGGAGGGGAGAGAGGGCAGGCAGGGAACCTCTGATCAAGGTGAGCAAGGAAGACTCTCCACGCGGGGATGATATAAAGTGCAACCTGAGGCTGAGAAGGAGGAAGCCAGGAGAAAAGCTGGGGACAGAACATGGTGGGTGGAAGGAAGGGAATACCTGGAGGACGTAGAATGGTGAAGAACTTCTCATTTTCAAAGACCTGAAAAGAGACTGAAGCATAACGAGAGAAGGAATGAGAAGCTTGAGATAAAGGTGAAGAGATAAAGATATCCATTGAGACTGAGGGCCCGGGTAAGAAGTTAGTATTGTAAGTGACCATGAGAAGTGGTTACAGAAATTTAATCAGGGAAGTGACACAACCTGGTTTAAATTTCAAGGCGATCTCTTGGCTGATTTCTGAAAGGTTTAGCTAGGAATGTGTTAAAATAGCATCTGGTAGACAAGACAAGTAGGGAGCTGCCCTAACGAAGCAGGAAAAATAGGGTGCTGATCTTGGCTAAAGTGATGGCGCAGGGGATGGCAAGAGTGAAGTGATTCCATGTACATCTCAAAGGAAGAATCAGCAAGTCTCACGGAGATAGGGGAGAGGAAAAGAGGCATCTCAAGGACAACTTCTAGGGTTTTGGCTTGAGCAACTGGTGGGTAGAGGTGAAATTTTCTCATGCGGGGGGTCAGGAGGTGTGAAAAGGTTTAGAAGTTTAAATCAAGAGCTGATTTACAGAATGTGAAGTGTGGAAACTCTGAAGCACTCAGTGGAGATCAACTTAATTAAGTTGGATATGAAAATCTAGAAGTCTAGAACTTGGAGGAGTTCATACAACTGTTGAGTTTTATTTTCTGCTGGGAAGTGGGCAGTTGATAAATGGTTTTGGAGCCATTTTTATTAGACATCTAGTGAAATACATTTCTTTGTTTCCATAATGGGTTCAGGGGGAACCATGGATTCATAACATTTTTCCATGATCAAATGAAATCCTGCAATTACTATCACAGCAGTTATGACCTACTGGAAATGTGAGAGAAGGAGTAGTTCTATGTACATAGGAAGGCCAAACCATGAACTGGCTGCTGCTTGGCAGGAGCTTGAGGGCGTGGCCAATTCCGATGCCAGATTTTATATGCACCAAGTCAGTGTGATCGTGGAAAAGGATTTTTCATGGACCAATTTGGAAAATACACAGTGTGCCTGTTCACTGTCCCTGATGTTCTCAAACTAAAACAATAAAAGACCACTGGTACTTTCTATTTTGTTGCTTTCTATCAAAAAGGAAAAAAGTCAAACTGAGACTGAAATATTATACTTAATGCACATTTCAGGCTCTTGTGAACCCCTGGGCAGGAAAGGAGATGTGCGTTATCTAGTGTAACTGTCTTTCCATTCTGTGATTTTTTTGCAACTCTGCTGTCCCTGGGCAACCGCCAGTGCTCAAATACCTCTGCATATTACAGGACTTTGCACCCCCCTGCACCCTTCAGTAGCTCAGCTGGTAGAGTAGAGGACTGTAGACTAGAACGGTACACTTCTCAGAAGGAGCCCGTTCCTTCATGGGGAATCTCCCACTACTGTACCATTCCTTAAGCAAGTCAAAATGTGTCCCCTCATTGCTCTTATACAGCCATCCTTTCCCTGTCTCCTGGGGACATGCATCAAAAGTTCTCTTCCTTTTTTACATGAAAACACTTTATAGTTCCCTCCGGCTCTTCTTTATACTTGCCCAAACATCCTCCATTTCCTCAACGTTCTTCGCATGGTCAGCTTTAGTCCTCACACGACTTTGGCTGGCCTGGGGAGGGCAGCATGTTTGTAGTGACTCTGTGGTTAAGTATAGTAACCCATGGGTGGTTTCATGAATAGAGAATAAATTGAAATCATCACTTCTCATGCTGTAGATATTCCATTTCTATTAATTCATCCTAAAACTGTGTTAGTATCTTTTCAGCCATTTTGGATTGGCTTAACCTTTTAAAACAGTGATAAAAAAGGATAATAATAGTGACAAAAAAATACCATTGACTCAATGTTGGTTGTGCGCCAGTCCATTTGCTAAATTCTTTATATGCAATATCTTAGGAATTTGAATTTATGGTGTACCAAAACCCTGAGTCTTTTTTACACGCTGCTACAAACCGCATCCTTCCTAATCTATACTTAAATATATAGGTTTTGGACTCACAAGAAGGACTTTATACTTTTCCTTTTACATTTAATTTTATTGTCGCTGGCACATACTTTCAACCTAAGTTCCATCTTAAATCCCCTTCATCTAGAGGTTTGACAAGTATTCCTCCTCTACTTTAAAACATGCTAATTAATAAAAACATTGAGCATGACAAGGTCAAGGGGATAGCCATTTACCACATCACTAGAAACTTTCTAATGAAATTGTACCCATCCTTAATAAGAACGGTTTAGTAACAAACTCACTTGACTCTAGTTTTGTCTCTTCGTTACCTCCCCCCATCACGCTCATTCCTTTCTCAGTGTTTCTTATCTCTGTGAATAGGTTTACTATCTCACCTACCTGCTCTTAGGTAACAACTTAGGAGTCATCTTAAATTAGTTCTTTTCTCTTCTTTTCCATGTCCCACCTATCAGCAAGTCCTCCAAACATACTATGAGTGTATTCACTCTCCTTCATTTCCATGACCACCGCCCTACTCCAAGCTCCTTCTCTTGCCCTGCTCCTCCCAGCCAGCAGCGTCCCTTTGCCATACTGCAACCAGTGTCATGCCACTGGCCTGCTTAAAATCCTCAGGTGCCTCCCTGTCTCACCTAGAAGGAAACCCCAAGTCCTTACTATGCCTAAAGGTCCTACACAATCTGGGGATTGACCTTTATGCCATATTTGCCATTTTCCTTGGCCTTTCTCTTCCTTGAATCAACCATAACTGTCTCATTTTCAGGTCTTCAGATCTTTTCTTTCTGTCTGGGATTCTCCTTCCTCTGTTTTACATACAGGTGCCCATTCCCACGCTTTAAGTTTTATATAAAGTAAGAACTGATCCAAGTGGTTCTCAAGCTGTGGGTCACGACCCTTTTGTAACAATGAAAATACATCCTGCATATCAGATATTTACATTACGATTCATAACAGTAGCAAAATTATGAAGTTATGAAGGAGCGACAAAAATAATTTTATGGTTGGGGGTGACTACAAGATGAGGAAGTGTATTAAGGGGTTGCAGCATTAGGAGGTTTAGGAGGGTTGAGAAGCACTGTTGTAGACTATCAAAATAGCCCCTTACCCCATATACCTCCTGCTTATCTAATCACTCTGTTTAATTTCATTACACCACTTATTGCAATATGCAATTTTGTTTAGTTGTGTAAATTCTCCGCTAGACTTCAAAGTCTTCAAATATTGGGATCTGGATGATTTTGTATATCACTTTATCCCTGGTCCTATGATAAAAAAAAAAAGGTCCTTAGCAAATATTTGTTAAAGGGATAATAAAGTAGCTCACATTTTTGTCATTCTGTCTCCTGGACTATGATGAGTTCATCAAAATGTCTTGTTTAAATCAATATATATATCATTGACCTTGTTTATGGATCTACCAGTTAGGAACGTTGCTGAAATAGAAATTGTTTTAATTGGATGGTGCTTTTCCTTGGTTAATTAAATCGTGAATGAAATTAAGGGAGTCTATAAACTGCCTAAGACTTTATAGAACATTCTGTTTGTGTGCATGTACATAGATTGAAAGGACAGATTCCAGCCTTTATTTTAGTTATTCATGTTTCGGGAGAAAACATATCTGTAATATGAGTAAGATTTCTGAAAGGGTTTTCTCTTTTTTTAATCTTTTCTCTTTTTAAAACTTTTAATTCATAAAAGTTAACCAACCTCTGCACTAGGGGTGCTCTTTTCATAACTGGGGCCTGTCTGAACTGTAAGCATGTGCTAAGTCCGTATCTTAAAAATCATATTTCCTATCTACAGTGTTCCAGCAACTTTGCCCCCCCCCCAGTTCTGTAAAGATTCCATAGCACAGTTTGCTATCCTCAAGTGAAAGTTTCCTCAGTAACCTGAAATATAATTCTCAGGTCGAGAGGTTTGAACTTATTTATAGTCTACAGACCTCCCATCAACCTTTCTTCTCATCCTGAGCTTCAATTCCCAGGTAACCAATGCTTGTCCTACTCATTTCAGTCTAAATACCTTTTCCCTTGGCCATGAGGATAAAAGCAAAACAGGAGCCCAGAAGTTCAGTTTCTTTTTGTCCTCTATCAACAATGCACCGTCAGCTTCAAACAGTAGGTGCACTCTTTTTTTTTTTTCCCCTGGATGGGTTTCTTTCTTTGAAGAAACATGTTTGTAGGTAGCATCATGAGAAGTATATGAGTGAAGCTGAAAGGAGGGGCAACAGAGCAATGCTGTTGTAGGCACATATCAAAGGCCCCTCGGGGCGAGCCATCAATGGCTGTGTTGGCGTGTTTTTGACATAGGTCACAGACAGAGACAGAAACCAGACCCGGCAGTGTGCAGGCCTCCAGCCATTCAGACACAGGCATATTCACATGATTGTCACCAGCAAATTACCAGCCACTATCACTACTGTCCAGACTGTAACTGGTCCAGAAAACTGAGAAAGGAAACTCTAAGGATTCGGGACATACTGTTCACCTTCCCCATTTTAGCTCCTTTTGCTTCCTGGAGGGGTGTATTATGTGTTCTCTAGGTGGGATACTTGTTTTCAAGGAAATCTTTTTGTATTAGCAGAGAAATGTATGTATTTGTATATATATTTGATTATGCAAGCTTTATTACTTCTGTTTGTCACTATCTCTATAGGGTCCTAAAAGGGAATGTGGCTTTAGGGGTGGGGAGTGGGTTAAAGTCTGGTGAGAAGGGAGAATGATTGGAAATTAGGAGGGTGGACAGTGGAAGGCACCAGAACCTATAGGATAAGCTGGTGGTTGGTGAGACCTGGAAAAAAATGGTGGTTCGAAAAATTCCAACCCGTGGAAGCCTTTATGTTGACTTTCCCATCTTATCTGAGGGTAATTAGCGATCACTATTAGTGATGAAAACCCCCCGATACCCATGAAAAGAACACGAGTCTACACACTTGCTAAGATTCCTCCAAACCAGGGCCAATGAAAGTGCCGTTCAGAGCTGGTCTTTTGGCCTGTACCCCTGACTCTGGTCTGCAGAAGTTTGAAGCTGCCTCCTTCAAACTGTCAAACTGATCGCCTGTCAGTTTATCTGAATGAATACGTCCCAGAAAATGATCTAAGCATCCAGCAAGATTGGGATTAAGTAAGGAGCTGAACCACAATGGCCTTTTTTTTCTTTATTTTCCCCTTCAACACATGAGATGAATGTTTCCAGCGGTCTGTGGTCCACCCACAGAATGACACATCCTTCTTCCTGTCCACTGTCCACTGCCAGTAACCGGTAAAAGCAGCTTTTACAGTAATCAATGAGCTGTTGCGATGCTGTTAAGGCAAAGCTGCTGCCCCACAGAAGGGTTTCCCTTCTCCCTGGGGCACCGTAGCACACTGTCACATAGCGTCACATGCTGTCACCCTGTACCATGTGTATCCGCCAATCCTCTGCACTTCACAACTGCATCTGCCCTTTATATCTTTCCCATTAGAGTTCACTCTCTTTTTTGAGGGGGGAGGGGAGAGACAGAGTCTCACTCTGTCACCCTGGGTAGAGTGCCATGGTGTCATGGCTCATGGCAACCTCAGACTTTTGGGCCTGAGTAATCCCATTGCCTCAGCCTCTTGAGTAGCTAGAACCACAGGTGTCCAGTCCAGCGAGTTTTTTCCCCCTATTTTTAGTAGAAACAGGGTCTCGCTCTTGCTCATGTTAGTCCTGAACTCCTGAGCTCAAGCAGGCCACCTGCCTCGGCCTCCCAGAGTGCTGGGATTATACATATGAGCCGCTAAAATGCATGATCATTTTCACTCTCTTTAACAAAATGAACCTAGTTTCATTGCCTTCTTCCCAGCATATTGATGCTAGGTTAGTGCAGAATCAGTTACCTACATCTAAGGAGACACGTGTGCCACGGTGGGGAATGTTTTTTTAAAGTATGCCATTCTCAGAATGGCTTGACACACTATTTAAGGTATAACGCCTTAAATTAAATCAAGTACATGCCCTAACTTGCTGTAAGCGAGCAATTATGTGGCCATGTAATCAACCAACCAACAAACAAGAGAAGGCAGGATAGAGGGAAAGGGACTCGAGAGGGAGATTGAGAGGAGGGTATTTCTACACAATTCTCTCCTGTTCAGCACTGGGGTTATGGTGGAGGGTTTGCATGTCTGGGAGGGTGTTCAGAAGGCAGTTAAAGAAGCAGAGGTGCCTGGTTACTCTAGGAGTGAACAGGCCCTGGAGGCAGCGTACAAAAAAGTAAGGAGCGAGTTGAAGTTTTGTTGCATGCCCTGAGCATGTGGCCCATTGGAAGGTGAGATATATAGAAAGGGCTATTTTGAGGTTTATAGTTTATCTTGTTTGCTAATACAGCAATTTACATGCACACCACCCACACATACACACACACTCACCCGCTCTCCTGCTTCCCCTTTGAAGGCTCTGTGATTTCCATAAACACATTTTTTTCCTCCAAAATATCTTGAAATGAATTTTATAGCAGCCTGCAGTGGGAAACATTACCACGCTTCAGAATATGACTGGATTTGGCACTTGTAATAAATTTCCGGTGTCATTCTCTGAACCTGATAGACCTTGCTAGAATTTTAATAGCTTCTCCACATACCTGGAAATACAACCACAGTGCCTGTCACCTTTAGAAAATAATCATTCTGACATGCTTTATTCACTTACAACTCACTTGACACATTTTCAGTTACACTGAAATGTGAGCTTCATTTAGTCCCTCATTTCACATAGCAAAGGTTAGGTATTCATGGCATACGTTGTTTCCAGAGATAGAAAGACCCACATCAACAGAATTAGAATGTAACATGCTCGTAGTATTCTTGTTAAATCTTCTGTGTTCGAAATACATCTGGAATTAATTACAAATGTCTTTAGTGTGATTTTCAGGCTAATGGAAATATCAATATTGAGTGTATTGCTACTTACCTGCCCTTTTTTCTTTCCCAGAAAAGTATCATTTCTTTTGCTTATTAGGGACTATTTAGTCCTTGAAAACTTGCAATGTGCAGACGATAGGAGAGAATGGAATCACCATTCAGATCTTAGATTCTAAATCTTCAATTTGAAATATTTTTCTTTCCATTTCAATTTGAGAAGTCACAGAAAGATCTCACGTTTTGAAAGCATTAGGTAATTCATTTCAAAGCTAGAATGATTTGCTAATCTATTGAGGACACATGTGGTTGGCCCAAGAAATCAACTTTCTCCTTTTTATTGAAAGAGAATTTTGGACTGAGGGAGACTCAGAAAGAAGGCAAAGTCTCAAGAACTGACTACATAGGCTTTTACTCAGTGAAGTTCACTGTTGCCAAATTCTAGTCTCAGAGGCTAGTGCAGCACCCCCTTGGGGTACGTCTTGGCAAATGATTTGGAAGATGTAGGTTGATACCTGCCTGGTAGGTGGCCCTCTGCAGCTGGATTGTCACTGACGATCAATTTACGGTGTGGAGGTGGAGGCAAAGGATGATTTCTGTTTCTCTGGGCAGAACGTGGTATATTGAAGAGGGCTCAGAATAGGAGTTTGTCCCCTGGCAAGCCCAGGCACTAAAGCTGTTTTCTGAATAGGTGTGCGACTGTGTCACTTCACTCTGGCTTCACACAGCCCTTCCCAGGAAAGGAAAAGGGGCAGGGAGGAAGGCAGGCCCTGGAGGTGGGAGATGATCCCATCAAAATGCTCCACAGAGAATGCCGATCACAGTGCCAAGCTTCACGTGGAAATGTTCTCTAAAATGAATGTTTATGTGAGGAGAACTTCTCCAATAAGTAAGGGAATGATTCTACCTCCCAGGCACGGCATCGGAAGAGAGCTTAAAGAAAGATTGTTCATTACGGAGTGGTGCTTATTAAATTACGTTTGTACTGGCCTTTGGATTTCTCAAAGTGCCTTCATTTTTCATAATCTCTCTTGTCCTCTAAATGGGCCCTGTGAGGTCATTCAGACATATGCTTTTCCCAGAGAAAAGTGAAGACTCTGAAGCACCAAAATCTTGTTGACTACGCTGCTACAGCCCAAAAGAGCCCAAGGAGGTGCAGTACGGGTGACGCGGGAACTCAGATGAGGTGCTGGAACAGAAAGGACTTTAGATACAAATTAATAAAATGTGCTTAAATTATAAACTTCAGTAGAGAATAATGTATCAACATTGCTTCATGAGTTGTGAAAAATGCACCATGCAACTGTGTTTGCACAGGAGAACTTGGGTGTGGGGTACTGGGAAACTCAACGTACAATCTTGGCAACTTTTCTGGAGATCTAAAACTATCAGAGAATAAAAACACAAATAAAAGAGCCTTGAGAACTACTAGAAGGAAAAAAAAAAACGGAATGAAACCAGTCTTGAAGAGTAACATTTTGAAATTCTGTACCCATCCCTCACTGAGAGTTATCACAGCATCAGAAAGGTTCTAATAATCAGAAGTCTGCATGGATGATTTTTAAAAAAATTTCTTCTTTTAGTCCAGTTAATTGATTCTCAAACCTTGATATCCATAATAATTACTACTCAGGGTTGCTGGTCAAAATCACGTATGCCATGCGTTATGCTTGATTTAAGGAAACTTCTGGAGTAATTAGATTCAGGTGATTTGGGACGTGCACACTGATTTTATAATCTAACCTAAAATACGATTCTAGTCTACTATAATTTGTCTTGTTCAGGGGACTTTGGAACTTTTTTGTGTGACAGAAAAAATGATGTGTTATGAACAAAAGGTTGTGATTGATCCAATTCTTTGCACCTATTAAACAAAGGGAAAAAAGTCACAAGAATGAAAAGGAGGAAAAATTATAACCCTCAGTCTTCCAACTCTCCAGGGCTAATTAAAGGTGTCCTCAGAAACTTCCTTGACTTTGTGGCATGAACCATTTTGTTCCTCCAAAGGCTGCAGGTATGACAACATTACAAGCGTCGGCATCTTCAAATCTTGAGGCGTCGCTGGGATTCTAGGTGGAGACTCCAGGGGTAGTGGCTTCGGTAGCTGCAGCGAACGCTAGAATAAAGTCAAGTGCAGGGAGCAATGATTCCTTTTCTGTTCCCTTAGTCTGGCTTCTGGGATCCTTGGAGGTGAGAAGGAGCTTTATTATGGCAAGTACTCTTTTCTTTCATGAAACAAAATTATAGGTAATATGTGTAAAAACTATATGCACTCAATTTTTAAATAGAAACTAAAACTAAAATATAATTTGAGGGAAATGTAATAAGAATGTAAGTTATAACAAAATAGCAGACATCGCAGTATAGAAATGCACAGGCACGTTTTACTAGAAGATGAACAATAACGATCAAAAAAAAAGTCCATAAATTTCCAGAACACCCCATATGGTGGGGCCCTTCACATAATACCCCCATGGAGAACACCGAGGAATCCTATACCCAGTGGAAACTAAACCTAGGAATTTTAAAGATAATCTCTCGGGGCGTTGATGCCCTCCTGCTGCTTCCTGGAGTGGCCCGAGACATTTTGCAGATCTTGACTGATGGTGGGTTGTTCTGTGGGTTTATACCACACAGTCCAGGCTTGATCACACTAAATTTTCTGTACAGAGCTCCCAGTTAGTCCTGGGCAGAATCAGTCAGCAAACTTCCTTTCTGTCCTTTCCTTCCTTTCTGTCTGGAGCTCAGCGCACTCTACACAGCCAGGTTTTTCTTTGCCTCTGCAGTCTCCTAAGTCCCCCCACCCAGCCAGAGGTGGCTGCCCTCTGGGTAATGCCGAGTCCTCTGTGGGTCATCCCACTGGCCTGTCTCAGTGTGACAAGGTGTCAGGGCTGGAAGGGACAGTCATTATTCTTTCAGTATGCAGTGTTTTCAGGTCTTACTGGCGAGTGCTGGGCGAGGTGTTGGAGCTGCAAAGGTGAATGAAAAGTGGGTTTCTACCTGGAAGGTATTTGCCAGCCCGACTTACAGCATGGTGAGGGCCAACGCTCAGTATGGTGTGCAGGAAGGACCTCAGGGAGAAGACAGCGCTCGAGCCACGTTTTGAAAGTTAAGTAGGATTATGAAATTTGGGGGGGGAAGTGGACAAATAAGGCTTATCTCAGGCAGAGGAGCAGCATGTGTCAAAGTACAGAAATCTGGGGCCAGTGCATAGGGAATATGACAGAAACGCAGGAAGCCAGGGGCAGAGGCAGTGGTCCATCGGAGGATCAAGCACTGGGTTGCAGAGTTATTTAATTAAAGCTGCTCTTCTTGTATGTAGACACCAGGATCTTTCAATTTGGCCAAGGGAGGTCATGGACACCCTATTACTGTGACTTAAATTAATGAATAGCATGTGCCTGTATCAAAACACCACATGTACCCTATAACTGTCTACAAATATTATATGCCCATAATAATTAAAAATACACCAAATACAACCAATTGCCCTCCCTCCACTCATTTCCCCTTCATCTTGGACTGTAATTGGGTTATAGCTTTCATATGGAAGTGTGGGAGCACCTATGGTGCATTTTACAAGGGTACATGTCAAATCTAAGTGTAGAGTATAAATGTCTTAACACAATAATTAAGAAAGGGTGGTGAAGGTTATGTTAACCAGTTTGGTAAAAGTATTTCAAATTGTATATAAAACCAGCACACTGTACCCTATAAATGCATTAATGTACACAGCTATCATTTGATAAAAAAATTAAAAATGTTTTCAAAATAAAAAAGTAATTCATGCTTACATCTTAATAGTTATTTATGTGTACTTTACCTCTTTTAAGGAAAATTCTTAAGATGACTTCCAGAAAAATGTATATAGTTATGACATACAAGTATAGAAATATTTGATAAGGGGTAGAGAACAGAGGTAAGGAAATTATGTAAGTCAAAATGTCATTGTGTGTTCAGGGCCCGGTCCCCACGGAGACGGTTTCAGGAGAGAATCACAAAATTCACACCGAGTCTTCTACTGTTTCCTTAAGACCTGCAGCTCAGTGTGGCGATTTCGGAGAGAATGCTCTGCTCAGCCAGAATTTTCCTGAAAGATTCTGAACTGAGGCTGGAATGGTGCCACTCAGGTGCGCTGTGCATGCTGATGCTTCAGTGCATGGGTGTGGGAGCGGAGCCAGAAGCCCTGGGCTGACTCCGTCTTGCAGGCTGACAATAGCCACAGTGCGGCTGCTGTTTGTTTACCGTGCCACATTCTGCACAGCTGCGCACACCTCCAGAGGCAGGGGCGCGCCGTGAGAGCAGGGGCATGTTGGGACGAGGCCTTTGACAGCCTGGGATGTGGCAGTTCATTGAGGTTAATTATAATTTTGGTGGGCGTTTGTGGGTTTTTTGGACTGCAGTGAGTGGTTAGAAGCCAGAGTCTGCCTTCTCATTTTGGAAACAGGAATATTTCATACTGTAGCGCCAATGCCTTCCAAGGTTAGCCGGGTGATATGCCTGAAAGCGGTGGCCTGAAGTTGCTTTTGAATGCTGTCCATTTATTTAACACTGTGTCCAAAGGCTACGTATACCAACCTGAATAGCCGGAGGGAAACAGAATTTCCTGCACTTTAAAAAACACAGACACGCCTAAAACATATAGTTTTTCTGATCTGAAACACACGTTACAGATAAATGTATTGTCATCTTTGAGTAATACAAAGGGTATTTTTTTTTGGGGGGGGGAATCATTATAGTCCGGAGAGAGCCATTAGCTGAAAGGACCATAAAAGGGCTGTGAAATATGTGAAATCTACGTGAAAAGCCTTTATTTGGATGATTTAGGATTGTTTCTGTTTCACACGCATTGCAGTTTTTGATTGCTTGGGGGGTAAAATGGCTTGATCAATTATTATGATAATGATGCCCAAGTCAAATTATAAGTTTAATTATAATTATCGTCTTTATATAGAGAGTTAATTAATCATGAAAGAGTACATTATATAATCTTTCTGTTTAATGAAATTCATTATAGAGGCTCCCAAAGGCCTAAATATAGTTTTCAACAAATTGGACCTGTGACTGAGGTTAAGGCTATTAATGCAAATGTGGTCTGGATTAGTCACTAGAAAGGACTGAGTAAGACATTAGGCCCCCCAAGTGTTAAAGCAGCAGACCCTGATGACACATCCTTTTTCTCTGGTAAGCAGAACACATAATTTAATGACTTTTTGAGTCATCTCGAAATTTAGTAATAAATCCGAGACTGTGTAATTTCACTAGCACGGATGATCCACATAGCTGTACTCCTCACCGTTGCATGTAAAGGGCTACATTTTAAACAGTTGGAGTCATTTACAGGCACTAAAGAGGAATCTTTTGAGGCTATACGCTTTGAGCCACTGACTATCAAACCCTCACATTCAGAGTAGCAGTAAGTGAGGGTAACGTACGCCGCACTATAGTGGAATTGAGACAGAAAATGTTGGGAGAACAAAAGAAGGAGAAGATATAATCCTGTGTTCCTGGCGAACTAAACCCCACCAGTCTGTGCGTAGAGAAAATCCTGCATTTTCAGAAGTTTCTAATGAGGATTTGTACCATTCTATCCTTTTATATAGCTGAACAAATTATCCCGGGCCCCAGGATGGAAATGAAATGAGTCACAGCCAAAAGAAATCAGGCCATGGATGATGCAGGAGCGTACTGGGTAGGCTCTAGCGAGACTTGAGTGTGAGGAACGGGCCTGAACCCCGGGAAACCTGCACCCAGCCGCTCAGAGCTTCCTTCCCCACTTTGGCCTGAGCACTGTTCCCCTGGGCGGGTTTTGTCTGAGTTACAATTTGGGACAGTACCATTCATCGGGCTTCTTATATACCTATGTGTGGTTTGGTTTGGTATTTTTTCGCATTACATGGGCTGGATGGGAATTCATTATCTATTTTATAGTGACTTTATGGACTTTCTGTTACTAGACATTTCAAAGTACGCCTTATTCTGATTATAAGAATAATTTACTCTGGAAAGTGTATAAAATAAAGATTAAGACAAATAAGACAGTAATAACTCACATCAAGATTGCTCTTATAATGTGCCAGTGGCTCTTTCTCAGTGGGATACATATTCTAATTTATAAAGTCTAGAATAGTCTTAAAAACAGCATTTTAGTCTAGTCATCTATTTGGGGGGAGGCACAAAATAGGTGCCAAACAAACATTTAATAAATTTTTGCCATTTGTGATAAATATTTTGAGACCCTTGATATAAATAGTCTTTTATTATAAGACAGGACACTATTGAGGGAAAGGAAAATGGAGAATTGTTGTTTAATGGGTGAAAAGTTCGTGTTTGAGAAGATGTAGAAGTTGTAGAAACTGATAGTACTCATGATTGTGCCACGTTGCAAATGTAAAGCCACTGAGTTGACACTTGAAGTGGCTAAATGGCAAACCTTGTCTAGATGTCACCACCATGAAATCCTAAAAATATGGGAGCATAGTATACATGACATTTGGAAACTTATTTTTTCTAAAAGACTTACATATTTGGAACCCATTCCCAGATGAATAAATGAACATGAAACGTGAGTTTCTATAGCAGTTCTCTTCCTTTTTATTCCTCCCAAATACTTGAGGGTTATGACTCGCTGGTAGAAGAGTGCTTCTTCCAGATAATGATTTTCATAGGGTCAAGATGTGGAGGATATTGGTGAAGTTGTGCCAGTGATTATGGTATCTAAGAAATGAGCCGTCTTACCCGAGAATTGCTTATCTATGGCATTCTTAATCCACACAGATCAGATGTAATTCTGACCATTTTCATCTTCCAATTCTGGCTCTTTCCTGGAGTTTGGGAGAAACAGGAGATTTTAAGTGATGTTTGAAACCCCGGAGCTGAGGGTTCACTGTCTGACACACAAAATATTTAGTGTTGTTTAGCTAGTGCTACCTATTGAAACACGCCAGGAAAGTTTTATCACCTGGATAAAACTTTAAAAGGCTTTCAAATGGAAATATATACCAAGGTCAAGGGGGAGGACTGAGGTTGCTCTTTTGATCTGTTGTGAGAGCGTCCCCTGCCTCTTATCTGGTGGGTCCACAAACCCTACATGTAAATTGCTGAGTCACCCTGATTGTTGCCAATGCAGATTTAAGCCACATAAGTTGTTTTGGTGAAGGGAAGCAAGCACTCTCCTTGTAGAAGGATGTAAAAATTTCGGTAGGGTCAGGGGCTATGTAAATATCTGTAGAAGCTGCATGTGAGACTTGATTTCACCTAAGCTGGCAACAATGTGAGCGGTAAGAGGTTCATAGAACATCCTAAGAACATCCTAAGATTAATCCCGTCATGGCATAGAGGGATATGTTTTAGTGGAATTCTGCAGTCATGAGAATTTACCGAGGTTCACCTACTGTATTGGTTTCCTGACACTGGGTGGCTTAGCACAACAGAAATGTATATCACATGGTTGTGGAGGATGGAACTCCAAAACCAAGGAGTTAGTAGAGCCATGGTCTCTCTGAAACTATAGAAGGGAATCCTTTTTTGTTTCTTGCTGCTTTTGCCATTTTCTGGCAATCAGTAATGTTCCCTGTTCAATGCATCATGTCAGTCTCTGGCACTGTCACACGGCCACCACCTCCTTGTATACCTTTGTCTGTCTTTTCTCGTCTTATGAGGACACCAGTTGTCTTGGATTAAAAGCTCACTCCACTCAGTGGGACCTCATCTTCATGAATTACATCTGCAATAACCCGATTTCTAAATAGAGTTTAAATATGTACGAAGTGTTCACATTTCATATTTTCTGTGGGACCCAATTCAATCCATAACACATGCTAAGGTGGTTCTCAAATACCAGTATTACAGATTTTTAGTTACCTCAGTTTTATAGAGGTAATCTAATTTATGAAGGATGGAGTTGAGACACGGAGAATTCATGAACTATCTGTGGCCACGTAACTCCTTGTAGGCAGGTAAGATGCTCCGAGGTATTTGCATTTTTCCTTGGAAGACAGCAAACATCCACCAAATACCAGGAAATGGAGAAACACTGGATGTGAACTCCACACGCATGCGAGTTTTAGTGTGTGAGCGTGCATTGGTGTGTGTGTGTGTGTAAGGGAGATTGTGTTTAGCTATTTAATAAGTCTATCAAGAAGACAGGTATACATTTTCCCTGACCTATGTCTGTTTGGTGGCAGTGTCATCCAGTGAGAATGGGGAACCCCGGGTTTGAGACATGGCGATGCCAGTAATTTTCTGAATGATATATAGTGACCATAAAATTCATCATTTAACCTGGAACATTTTGGAAAGTGAAAGAGTTTTACCCCTAGAAGGAGAATAAACCAGGAAAGTCAAGGCACCCAGAATGTGTGGTCACCTTCCATTAAGAGAAGTTAATCGACCTCTTGGGCCTTGGTTTTCTTGCTTACAAATTAAAGGGACTTTCCTTTCTGAAACGACAATTAATTTCAGACTTTAGTGAAGACGCATCTCGGGTCTTTGATAATAATCAACTTTATTGAAGAATAGCTTAAATATAATAAAATGAAATAATAGTCAATTTGTTTTGACAGAGTCTAAGTTTATCAAACTGCCAAAATGGCTTAGAGTTTTCTGTTGTCCCTTGGGTTCTCTGTCACCTTCATAGTCAATCTGCAACCCCGTTCCTGGCCTGTGGCAACCCCGTATCTTCTTTTTGTAAATACCGATCTGCCATCTCTAACATTTAGTACTTGGAGAAGAGAAAGTAATACTATCATTTGTGTCTGGCTTTATTTACTTAGCATAGTGTTTTAAGATTCATCCATATGGCAGATGTTGGTAATTCTTTTTTCTTACCAAACAGTATTTCATGTATGGATGTAACCCAATTTATGTAAGTAGTCTTCAAGAAGTGAAGATTTGGGTAGTTTCTAGTGTGAATAAAATTATTCTAATGTGAATAAAACTTGTTTATATATTCAGGTAAAATCTTATGTGGATAAAATTCTCATTTTAGTTTCTTGTCCTATGCTTATTGGCCACTTGTATACCTTCTATGGTGCCATGTTCATCATAATTTTTATCTATTTTTTAAAAAAATACTGTGTTTTGATTTACATTCCGGTTACAAATTATTTATCTATTATTCATTTAACAAATATATTTTTATGTTTTTAGGACTGTCTTTTGATGAGCAAACATTTTAAATTTGGATTAAATCTACTATATCAATTATGTCTGACAATCCATGCATTTAGTAGCCTATGTTAATAAGATCTTTGCTTAATCCAAAGCAACAAAGAATTGCTCCTCCTGTTTTCTAATTCCAAATTAGAATTTTTTCAAACAATTTTCTGTAATTCTACTGCTCATCTTACATCTATGAACTATATTGAATCCTTTTACATATGGAATAAAAAAGAATTATTGCCCACTTTTTTCTATTTTCTTATCACTGTTCAACTGAACCGGTATCATTTGTCAAAAGCTTAGACTTTCCCCTTTGAATTACCATGGTTCCTTTGTATAAAAATTACTGGGGAGGGCACCTGTAGCTCAGTAGAGTGCTGGCCCCATATAGCAGGGGTGGCAGGTTCATACCGGGCTTAGGCCAGCTAAACAAAAATAAATACATAAAAAGTAAGTAAAATGAAATTTTAAAAAACTACAAAAAATTATTGGATCCTATGTGTATGAACCTTTGAACTTGGTCCTCTTTCCCACCGATCTATTTGTCTGTTCTTGCATTGGTACCATTGATTTTTCCTCATTCTGGCTTTGTACTAAGTCTTAGAATGAACCAGTGACAGTCTTCTAATTTTTTTCTCCCTTGTTAAATTTATCTGCCAATTCTAGGATCTTTGTATTTCTATACATAAGAATATTTTAGAATCCACTTGATGATTTCTACAGGGTAGCCTTCTTAGATTTTTATTAGGATTATACAGAATGTATAAATCACATTGAGGATAATTGAGAGTATAAAAACGTTTTCCTAGCAGGAATGTGGTACAAATCTCCACTTACTTAGTTCTTTTCTTTCAGTAACGTTTTATAAGTTTAAGTGTTTAGGTTTTACACATTTTAAACTCACCTCTATCATGGAAATTGTTCGATGTATGGATGAGAAAAGTGTATACTCTGCAGTGTGTGGGTGGAAGGTTCTGCCCAGGTCTGTTAGGTGCATTTGTTCCCTGCCCTGTTGAAGTCCAGCTTTTTTTTTTTGCTGGTTTTCTGCTCACTGGTGTGTCTAGTTCTGTCAGTGGAGTCTTAGTCTTGAACTCCTTGGCTGTTATGACATTTGTTATAAACAAATATCTAGTGGTATTTGTTTTATGAATCTGAGGGATCCTGTGTTAGGAGGGCCAAAGCAATTTTGGAACTCTTTCTGGATGGGCAGCAGAGCTGTTGTTGTATGAGGTCTGACAGTGAAGTTCACAAAGTCATCCTAGAAAAAGTGCTTTGAAGCATGGACTAGGCTCTGGCATTGCTGCAGGGCTTCCTAAGGAGAGGGCTTTGAAAGTGACCCTAGTGATATTCAGCAGTGAGGTATAAAGCACGTTTTCTAGGTTGAGCTTGCAAACTTAATTATCCATATGTATTTAGAATTGTTTTACTTTCTTATTGAATCAATCCCTTTATATAATGACCGTCCTCGTCTTTTTTTTACTATCGTTGATTTAAAGTCTATTTTATCTGATATAAAAATAGCTACATTTGCTTGCTTTTGGTTTCCATCTGCATGGAATATTTATATCATCTGCTAGCTTACAAAACAAGTCTTAGCAAATTAAAAAGAAATGAAATCGTAGCACACACCCTCTCGGACCACAGTGAAATAAAACTAGAAATCACTTCCTAGAGGAACTCTCCAAATTGCATAAACACGTGGAAAGTAAACAACCCAGGGCTCAATAATCCTTGGATCATGATGAGCTCATGTATAAATAAAGGTATAAATAAAAAGAATTTTCAAATTGAGTGACAAAAGCAAGACATACTGCCGGAAATCTCTGGAATGCAGTAAGAGCCGTGCTAGGAGGGAAGTTCTACCCTAAAAGCCTACATCAGAAGATCACAGATTAAGAAAGTAGTGTCATACCTGAAGGTACCAGGAAAAGGTCACAACAACCAAAGCTACCGGAAGAAAAGAAATAACAAGTGTCTGAGAAGAACTAAAATGAAATGGAAACCAAAAGGAAAAAAAAATACAAAGGATCAACAAAAACAAAGTTGTTTCTGTAAACAAAATCAGTAGATTGCTAGCTAGATTAACCAGGAAAAGGAGAGAAAAAATTCAAATAAGCTCAATGAGATGAATACAAACAATACCATTAGACTACTGTGAAAACCTTTGTGCACGTGAATTAGAAAATCTAGGGGAAATGAATACATTTTTGGAAGCATTAAACCTCCCTAGGTTGAATAAGGAAGGCATAGAAGTCCTTAACAGGCTGATAAGGAGTAGTCAGACACAATGGGAGGTAGTCCTGTAGTCCCAATTGCTTGGGAGGTTCACGCAAGAGGATTGTCTGAGCCCAGGAGTTCGAGGCTGCTGTGAGCTAGGCTGATGCCAGGGCCCTCTAGCCTGGGCAACAGAGCGAGACTCTATCTCAAAAGAGAGAGGGGCAATAATGAATGCTGGGGGGAACGTGGAGAAAGAGGAATCCTTGGACCCTTATCAAGTTGTAAATCCCATCCCTTTTATACAATCAGTACAGAAGTTAAATATTATAAATACTATGACACAAAGTGTCTTTATGGCATGTTCATTCTTTGCTATAATAGGAAATGATTTCCTAATTGTTCATCCCTGTTGAAAACACTTACGGAGGCATGGTCTATTCCTTACCAGCTTGTTCTTCAGGCCTATTTCCATCCATCAGTCATCCCATTAATATTTATTAAATGCTGGAGTATGCCCAGTGCAGCAGTGTTTTATAAGATATTGTGAATACTTTTTATAAATCAAATCTGAAAGTGAAATTCCTCTTTTTTTATATTTAAATGTAAAATTTTCACCTTACTGTTTTACTCATTCTCCTGTTAGACCCAAGAGCCATCACGTCTAACCTTTGAAAGGGAAGAGGCAAAGGTGATCATTGCGTATAAAGTTTTACTATCTTTGGAAAAAGGGACATAAACTATGGCGAAATCTATTTCCACTTAACGATTGTAAAATTCAGAGGCAGTGGGAAAGATGTATTGTCAGACAGACACATTCTGATTTCTTACGTTGGATAAACCACAGAAGGCATTGTGAGTCACATAAAGGGAGCAGAGACCCCTGATGGGACTGGCCACGGCAGGAAAATCTATCACATCTTTGGAAATAACAATAATTAATTTTTGTAGGTAGTAAGTCAAACTTTTTGTCCTTGGGCACTTTGTTGTAAGTGGAAGCAGGCGATGTAAAATATAGCTCTTTCTTCTGTAATATACCTTCCGACTTCTCTTTATTAGTCTAACAAATCCGCTCTGTCTCTTGGCCCTTTTTAGCCATCTCACTGGTTTCCATCCTTGGAAATTCATTTTTTTTCTGCTTTGTGACAAAGTTTGTGAATTCACTTTCAAAACTGGTGTTAAGACCACCTCTCCTTCTGAGGCCTTCTTGGGACATGGCCAGTGGTTCTAGTTCCCTTGACTTAAAGTCCTTTGTTGATAATATTGATAAAACATATATCCATAGCTGAAATTTCCAAAGAGATCATGATTGAATACACATACAGGAAGAATCACAAAATGTGTATTTATGGGAAGCAGTATTTCCTAATAAGATAAATAACAATAACAAGAATATAAGTTTTGAGTTGTATTCCTAGGATTGAAGGTTAAGTACAAAACACTGAATTACTTAATGTGGTGTCATCATTCCCCAGATTGTGATTTCAGTCCCTTCCAAGCATTTCCTTAACTGCTTCTCACACGTACTAACATCACAGTTAAATTTTACTTTGCATTTTTCCATATTTGGGGCTTTGCTTCTTTTTCCTTTGAAGAACATTTTCACTCACTATGTGAAAGTGAAAGTGAGTAGCTCTGATATAATTTTGTTGTTAAAAGTTTCTTTCTCTCTTTAGCCAAAATTTCTCAAAATTATGGGTAATAGATTTCTCAATTACAACTGTGATGTCAGAAATTATTATTATTTTTTTGAGACAGAAAATCTTACTTTATGGTTCTCTGTAGAGTGCTCTAGTATCACAGCTCACAGCAACCTCCAACTCCTGGGCTTAGGCGATTCTCTTGCCTCCGCCTCTTGAGTAGCTGGGACCACAGGCGCCCACCAAAATGCCTGGCTATTTTTTGTTGCAGTTTGGCCAGGGCCAGATTTGAACCCGCCACCCTCAGCACATGTGGCTGGCACTCTACTCACTGAGCCACAGGCACCGCCCAATTATTTTCATTTAAGCCATGTAACTTTTTGCTATCTTTCAGCCATTTTTACTTAATCTATTGAAGATTATTTTTCTCCTTGGAGAAGATAGGGAAAAATACAAGTCTTTTTGTTTTGCTTTGTTTTAAGCTAAAGTCTAGGCTTATAAATATTAACTATGAGCTTTCACTATGAGCTCCTAAAGCACTACTTTTTTTTTCATTGAAAATATATTTATAGATTCTGGTTTTGTTTTTGCAACATAAAATTGTAGTAAGGCCAAGAAAGATTTCCACAGGCACTTATTTTTGGTAGGGTTTTACGACCAGCTGTGTAGAAAGGTCTGATAGGTTTGTTGCCATTTTCTATATTTCACTTTGGGTTCATTTAAAAATATATGTATTTCTCACATATAGCAAATATTTGTTGACTGAGAATGTATGAAGCAAGAGAAATACTGGGTAAAACATTTAAGCATTTTTTGCTTTCTGTCTGTATCCTGACTCTGTAGTCTACCTGGAGAATCCATCTGCCCCCACTTGATCAACATGATGACACAGGAAGGAAAGGGTTAATTGCTTCTGACAGTCAGAGAAAGAGTTTGCAGGATGGGTCTTTCTGGAAACTCAAGCATTTATGCGTGTCTGTGTGTGTCTGTGTGTGCACGTGGGTGGGGGAAACGTGTGTGCAAGACTATGTCTCCTTCAGGGTCACATGTGGTTTGGATGTTGGATTGAGTGCAGGGCTGTCTGTCATGGGTCTGTTCTGTCGTGGACAGTGAGACCAGTATAGGGAGGAAAGTGTGGAGTAAAACCAGCCTCATATGGCAGAGCTCCAGAGAGACTGGCAGAGGTACTGGAGTTTAGGAAAGCTGGAGAACACTATAGGATCTTGACCTAGACCAGAGGGATTGGGCTAATCTGTCTACTAGTGATTAAATTTAGCTCTGAGGACCAGCAGCCCAACCAGCCATTCATAAGAACCATCACCCCAGACACCAAGGAGCCATTATGTGACCCACATCCCTCATGTCAAGGAAGCTACCTTAGGATCGGGAGATGAGAATAAAAATCTGAAACTAAGCTGTTTTGACTCAAGAGTCCTAGCATTATCTGAAGGGGAACCTTTGTGTTTCATGTCAGATTGAGTTTAGGAGAGTGGGCCTTTAGTGTTTGTTGTTTTTGATATACCCAGAAGGTAGGAATCACGAGGAAAAGCAGCTTAGTTAGGGAAAAATTATGGAGTTAGATTTTTTTTCCTACAGTGAAGAGAAAATGGACAAATTTGAGATTCTGCTACATTTACTATGATGGTTGCTTGGACCCGATGCTGAGCGTGGGAAAGGAGAGCCCACACTCCCCAGCCCTTTCTTCTGCTCTGTCCACAAAATTCCCCCAGCTTATTTTTGCCCTCTCTGTCCACTTTTTATTCTCCCCTCATTTTGCCCCATAAATCTTTGTTATTTCTTTCATTTCTGGGACCTTATGTAAGAAGGGAAAGGATGACTGTAATTTTAAGGAAACTGCCTGAAATTGAATATTAGACAGGACAGTTGTTAGAGACCTTTGGTTATCGGCTCACGAGGCCTTAGATTTCACTCTGCTGACCCGCCCAGATGCTCTCGACTTAACAACTGCTGTCCTAGACGAGGCTCCCAGGCTACTTCTGATGAATGAAACTAGCCGCTTACTGCGCTTCCCGAGATTGTGTCTTTATCTGCTCCAGAGATGAATGTCAGGGATTGCCTAAAACAATGACACGTTCTGCTGCAGTGATTCAGACGCGGTTCCCAGCAATGACACGGTAAGTAGGCGCAGACGATCCCTTCCAGCAGAACTCTGGTGAGGCTGTAGGCTGTGGAGGAGGGCGGTGTGGATGGAAGCGGCGCTGCTCCTTACTGCGCGGGAATCGCCGCCTTCTGGGCCCAGTCTGTCAGGGGAGCTGCACATGAGCCTTGCAGGTTTCCTGGGTGGTAGAGACACTTTGGTGTTAATAATTGCTGGAACTCCAGCCAGTTCTCCCAGCACCATTTGTTAAAAAGGGAATCTTTTCCCCACTCAATGTTTTTTATTGGCTTGTCAAAGATCAGGTACCGGTAAGTAGTTGGTTTCATCTGTTGGCTCTCTATTCTGTTCCATACATCTGCCTATCTATTTTTGTGCCAGTACCATGCTGTTTTGATCACTATGGATTTGTAGTATAGTCTGAGGTCTGGTAGCGTGATTCCTCCTGCTTTGTTTTTATTCCTAAGTAATGTCTTGGCTATTCGAGGTTTTTTCTGACTCCATATAAAATGAAGTATTATTTTTTCAAGATCTTTAAAATATGACAGTGGAGCTTTAATGGGGATTGCATTGAAATTATATATTGCTTTGGGTAGTATGGACATTTTAACAATGTTGATTCTTCCCAGCCA
>CAUYTI010045280.1:0-12844 GCA_963575145.1 Galago senegalensis | reverse complement strand
TTCATGCTTCTTTATTTTTCTGATGCTGTACTAAGAATAATGTGTTCTACTTCCATCCAGGTTAATACAAAGGATATAAAATCTCGATCTTTTTTAATGGCTGAAAAGTATCTTATGGTATACATATACCACAGCTTGCCAATCCATTGCTGGGTTGATGAGCATTTAGGCTATTTTCATTTTGGTGATTGTAAATTGAACTGTGATAAACAGTCTAGTACAAGTGTCTTTATAATAAAAGTTTTTTTTTTTCCTTCTGGATAGATGCCTAGTAATGGGATTATAGGATCAAATGGGAGGTCTAGGTTGAGTGCTTTGAATTCTTTTGCGTTCCTTCAAAAAGGTTATATTAGTTTGCAGTCCCACCAGCAGTGTAAAAGTGTTTCTTTCTCTCCACACCCATGGCAACATCTGCAGTTTTGAGATTTTGTGATATGGGCCATTCTCGCTGGGGTCATATGATGTCTCAGGGTGGTTTTAATTTGCATTTCTCTAATAATTAGGGATGATGAGCATTTTTTCATATGTTTGCTAGCCATTCAATCTGTCTTCTTTAGAGAAGGTTCTATTTGTGTCTCTTGACTATTGATATATGGGATTGTTGGCTTTTTTCATGTGGCTTAAGTTCTCTATAGATCCTAGTTATTAATCTTTTGTCTGATTAAAACTATGCAAATATCCTTTCCCATTGTGTAGGTTGTCTATTTGCTTTGGCTGCTGTCTACTTAGCTGTACAGAGGCTTTTCATTTTATTAAATCCTGTTTGTTTATTTTTGTTGTTGTTGCAGAGTTTTTTTGTTTGGTTTAGTTGAATTTTTATTTTTTCCATTTTTACTTTCTTCAATAAAAGGCATCCATTTTTGCTTCTGTTCTTCTACTCTATTATTACTTCTTTCCTTTCCATGTATCTCTTTCTCTCTGTCTCTTTTTGTAAGGATTTTTCTACATTTCTTATCTTTCACATGTAAATTTCTCAAATAACAACTAAGATGTGCCCCTTTTTTTACATTTTACACTATTTTATTTTTAATTTTCTTTATGTGCTTTTATTATTCTTATTTTCTTGTTTTCTGATCTGTTTTATTCCTTGTCTCACTGTATTACATTTATGAGACAGAGCCTCACTTTGAGGCCTGGGCTGGGGCCACAGCATTGGTCTGACTCAAGGAGACCTTGAGATCTCTGGTGTAGGGTGTCCTTCTAGCTTTGGCCCTTGGAAGGATGCTATTGGTATGTCCTCACTGCAACATACTTCTGGAAGTCCTAACAAATGCAGTCAGGCAGAAGGATATAAAGATTATTCAAATGGGAGCAGAGGAGGTCAAACTCTCCCACTTTGCTGATGATATGATCTTATACTTAGAAAAACCCTGAGACTCAACCACAAAACTCCTGGAAGTGATCAAGAAGGACAGCAATATCTTAGGGTATAAAATCAATGTCCACATGTCAGTAGCCTTTGTATATGTAATAACATTTAAGTTGAGAAGTAAATCAAAGGCACAATTCCCTTCTTAGTAGATTTGAAGAAAATGAAATACCTAGGAATATACCTAAGAAAAGAGGTGAATGACCACTACAAAAAAATTATGAAACCCTAAGAAAAGAAATAGCAGAAGACATTAACAAAAGGAAGAACATAACATGCTCTTGGCTGGGTCAAATCAACATTCTTAAAATATCTATTCTACCCAAAGACAGAATTGAATTCAATCCCTATTACAGATTCAATTCAATCCCTATTAAAATTCTAATATCATACTTTGAAGAAGTGGAGAAAATAGTACTTCATTTTGTATGGAACCAGATAAAAACAGATATGGCCAAGGCAATTTTTAGTAATAAAAACAAACCCGGAGACATCACTCTGTCAGAGTTCAGGTTATATTACAAGTCCACAGTGGTCAACACAGTATGATATTGGCATAGAAATGGAGATTTTGACATATGGAACAGAATAGAAAACCAAGAAATGAAGTCAGTCTCTTATTGCCATCTGACCTTTGCAAGTGAAAGGGTACAGTGGAGTAAAGAATCATTATTATTAATGGTACTGGGAGAACTGGATAACAACATATAAAAGACTAAAACTGGATCCACACATTTTGCCCTTACAAAAGCTGACTTAAGATTAATAAAATATTTAAATCTAAGACACAAAATGATAAAAGTCTTAGAAGAAAGTGTGGGAAAAACTCTTGATGATGTTGGACTCAGGAAAGATTTTATGAAGAAGACATCAATGGTAATCACAACATCAAAAAATAAACAAATGCAACTTATTTAAACTGAAGAGCTTTTATACCTAAAGACAAAACAAATAAAGCTAAAAGACAACCTTCAAAAGATATTTACATGGTATGAACATGACAAAGGGTTGATAACTAGAATACTGAGAACTCAAATTAATCAACAAAAAAGAGCAAACAATCCCATCGATCACTAGGCAAGAGACATGAACAGAACATTCTTGGAGGAAAATAGATGAATGACTAACAAACATTTGAAAAAGTGCTCCTTGTCCCTAATAATCAGAGAAATGCAAATCAAAATCACTCTGAGATCTCTCTTAACTCCAGTGAGAATAGCCCACATCACAAAGTCTCAAAGTTGCAGATGTTGGCATGGGGAACACTTTTACACTGTTGGTAGGGCTGCAAACTAATACAACATCTTGGGAAAGAAGTATGGAGAATTCTCAAAGAAGCCTGCAATCCCATTCTAGGCATCTACCCAGAAGAAAAATAATCATTTTATCATATGGATGTTTGGACTAGATTTTTTATTGCAGCTCAATTACAATTTTACCAATTTTACAATTGGTAAAATGTAAAAACAACCTAAATGCCCACCAACCCAGGAATGGATTAACAAACTGTGATATGTCTATACCATAGAATACTATTCAGCCATTAAAAAAGATGGAGACTTTACATCTTGTGTTTTAATCTGGATGGAGGCAGAACACATTCTTCTTAGCAAAGCATCACAAGAATGGAGAAGCATGTATTCAATGTATTCAATACTAATGTGCAGCCAGAAGATAACAAAATACCTGCCCATATAAGAGAAAAACTCAAATCAATTCAAGGTGGAGGGGGCAAGGGAATGATGGGGGGAGAATGGGCGTGTTCCCTCTGATTGGGCACAATGTTAGGGTACATAGCACACCTCTGAGTGGAACACAATTTTAAGAGAGACTCTCCCTAACAAATGCAAACTCTGTAATCTACTTCTTTGTACTCTCAAATTAACCTGAAATAAAAAAAGTGAAAAGACTTGAACAAAGCAATATATGAAGAAGTTTAAAATGAACAGAACCTATAGGTCAAATGTAAGGAAAATAGATTATGTTTAGTTAGCTTGACAATAATCACAACAAAAATTATGACATCTACTTAATAAAGTTAAAACTTATATGGAAAGCATCTTTCAGAATTGATGATTCAGTTAAATAATGGAGGGATGAAAAATATAAGAGACTCCCTGTGGAATAAACCAGTTTTATTTTAAAGAAATTCATGGAAAGGAGAAATTCAGAGGCAGTTAGCCTGAGGCACCAGAGCTAGAAGACATGAAGAGTTACAGAGATTACGGAGAGTGGAGTCATTATGAAGACTTCAGACTCAGCTCATCTACATATCTGCCAATCAGCTATGCAATTTATATAAATTCTATTGCAGTAAACCTATAGATGCACAGAAATAGTTTTTATAAAGATTTTTTAAGATGTGCAATATAAGAGTTCAAGTGTGTGGCTTATCTCATTTCATTATTCTTGCTGCCAGATTCACTTTATTTCTGCATAGAATGGTGACACCTTGGGTTATTGGGTTAGTTTTTCCTTTGTAAATAACTCCAGCACTTTCCTCTGATAGGCAATTCAGATTATTACTTATGAGGGCCATCAAGCTGCAGATGCATTTAGCTGCATCAAAAATAAAGCACCCATTGCCTTACAATTCACGATATGTCCAGAAAGCTTAAATATTTTAGTGTGTGTAATATATTTTGTCACCGTAAGTCACTTTTGTAACGGACTGTGGAAAAAGTTATTAGATGGTTGCCAATATTTTCTCAAATTTGAATCTACCTCCACATCATTTGCCAGTTTTTAAGACCACATCACATCAAGAATTGCTATAAGATATATAAGAATAGAAGTGCATTGAATGTTATCGATAGCTGAAACGAAACACGTCTATAAAGCTGGGGCTTTTGTTATCATCTTATAACCACACATGAAGTATAACTATACCAATCTTATCTATCACCATAATGAAATTCATTTCATTCTCTATCTGAAGATCAAATGATGAGGAAATAAAAAGCAGAGGAAAGTTATTTCAATGTTTACATGGGAATCAAATAGAGCTCCCACACTTAACGTCAGTGATAATTGCTGGGGTTGGTTTCAGCCCCTATACAGAGGTGAAGAATGTACAGTTCGTAGTCCAAGAGAATAATCAATGCAATCACTGTATGTATTAGATTTCTGCTGGTGCTGTAAGAAATTGAAAGTAGAGCAGTTTAAAACAACACAGATTTGTTATCTTATAGTTCTGAAAGTCTGAAATTTGCGATGAGGCTTAAGAGGCTACAATCAGTGAACTGACAAAGCTGTGTTTCTTCTCTAGTCCCCAAAATAAGATCTTTTTCCTTGTTCCTTGACTCTCCTGGTTTCTAGAAGGCACCTACGTTTTGTGGTCAATGGTCTTTTCCTCCTAAGATCACTCCAGCTTCTGCTTCCATCCTCACATCTCAGCTTGTCTCCTTTCCACATTGACTCTGTGATTACCAATACTTTGCCATATAAAAAGCCCAGATTTTGTGTTCTCAAGTAGTTTAACAGTCAAGCTGGATATGATGATCTTGATAAATAACTCAGTGACTTTAATTAACCATAGTTAATGAGCATAGAATGTTAAAGGAGTAAATTTAAGGAACAAACTCGTCTGTTTGGCTCAGGGAAGGTTCCTTGGAGGAGGCAACAGAGCAGTGAAGGGTAGAAAAATGAGTGGTAAAGGAATCAGTTAAATTGCTCATGGTGTGAGGGAGAAGGAAGAGCCACACATGGCTCAGCACCCATAGCACAGTGGTTACAGTGCCAGCCTCATACACTGAGGGTGGCAGGTTCAAACCTGGCCCAGGCCAGCTAAACAACTGCAACAAAAAATAGCCAGGTGTTGTGGTGGGTGCCTGTAATTCCAGCTACTTGGGAGGCTGAGGTAAGAGAATCATTTAAGCCTGGGAGTTTCAGAATGCTGTGAGCTGTGATACCACGGCACTCTACCAAGGGCAATATAGTGACACTCTATCTCAAAAAAAAAAAAAAAAAAAAAAGACTGACACATTAATTCAAGCACCTAACGGGCTTTGGTGGCTAATGGCTTTGGACTACATCTGCCCCTACAGGCCTTGCCCCTTCTCATTAACTCTCCTTCACTTCCTTCATCCAATCACTGACTTCTCACTCACCTTCAACTGAATGAGCTGACATTATAACCATATACGTCTGCTCACAACTCCTTTACCTTTCCTGCATTTTTGCAAAATCAAGAACATGATGATTTATCCAAATTTTGACATTTCTATACCTGCATCTATTATACAGCTGAGTGAAGCAGGAGAAACACTCACGTGTACAATGACTGGTCTCACTTTCAATTCGTAACCTTGAATCTTAACTGGGCTCCTGAACTACCTGAATATCCTAATACAGTCTCCTGACCTAGTTACTCTCTCATTTCCCTAGGCAACTCCATGTCCCCACAAATTTTCACAATCTCTTTTAATCTGTAGTGTAAGTCCACTTACAGGTTTCAACTGGATGGTCCATTTTCATAGCAGATTTTTTTTTCAACCAAACACAAGTGGAAAATACAGTAACATATAGTTAAATAAAATAATCACAGGAAGTGAAACTAGGTAGGGCCAACTTTTCCTATGCAGGAATTCTACAGGGCTGGCTGAGGAACTTGAGCATGTGAGGATTTGGGTACATGTTGAGGTCCCGAAACTGATTCCCCTGCCTGTCGAGGGACTTCCTGTCTGGTTTACTTGTCAAATCACCGCCGACTGCACACTCCTAATGAATAATTCTACGTTCTGTCTCAAAGTGAAAATCAATTTGTTGGAAAAGAACTTTACAATCTTCCCCCATCTCATCTGTTCACTTATTTAACCATACATCATTATGGCTAAAATTTTTAAGCATCATGACCTCCTCTCCTTTGTTTTCTCTTAAGTATTTATAAACTGCACTTCTAGTCCGATCTTTCAACTTGTACACCAGTTCCCATGTTTTTTTCACCTCCTCATGGACATAATTTCAGTCATTCTGCTAATTTTCTCTCTCTTGCACTGAAAACTTTTCTTTTTCTCTGAAGGAACATTCCCATTGAACATACAAGCTTGTTGTTATTTCTTTACCTTAAATAAACAACAGCAACAAATAAACCCTCTCTTAATATTGCCCTCCAGTGATTGGCTCATCGTTCTGCCTTCTTTTATGATAATATTTATCAAAAGAATATAATATTCCTTTCTCTCAAATCTCCCTTAAACTTCTTTCAAATAAGGTTTTAGTTTCTATGCTCTAGTGAAACTGCTTGTGTAAAAATGCTGCTAATAATAGCTCACACTAATAGAATATTATGTTCCGGGTGTTTTATAAAGGTACTTTATAAGACCATTTAGCAGTGAATCTAACCCTCATAACACTGTGGAAGGTCCCTAGTAAGAAGCTAAGTGGGAATAAAATCCAGGCAGACACTGCTAATGTGTGCATTCTTAGCCAGTACCTTGTATCTGTGGTCTCCAACCCCTGGGACCACAAACTGGGTACTGGTCTGTTAGGAACTGACAACAGAAGGCAAACAGCCAGCAGGTAACCAAAACTCTGTCTGTATTTAGAGCCCTCCCATCATTCCCATCACTGCCTGACTCCCATGTCCTGTCACATCCATGGTGGCGTTAGTTCTCATATGAGCACGAGCCCTACTGCAAACTGCTCATGCGAGGGATCCAGGTTGCACACTTCATATGCAAATCTAATGTCTGGTGATCTGGCGTAGAACTGAGGTCACAGTGGGACCATCTAGTTGCAGTAAAACAAGCTCAGGGCTCCCACTGTTTCTGCACTATATTTAGTTGTATAATTATTTCCTTATATATTCCAATGTAATAGTAATAAAATAAAGTGCACAATAATTGTTCAGGGCTTGAATCATCCTGAAACCATCTCCCTTCCCACCCTCCCCCCATCATCTGTGGAAAAGTTGTCTTCCATGAAACTGGTCCCTGGTGCCAAAACAATTGGGGACCACTGCACTATAACGCCGCTCTAACTCCCAATTCACCTCCACATTGCTGTCTTTCATTTTCAATTCTTATTCCTCATCTTCTTTAATGTATAAGCTTCATGTTAAAAATGATTAAGTTTTCCTTTAACAGGTTTTCTCAATTGGCTTCTGGGACCTTGCATTTCTCTGAGTTTTCCTCTGACTTCATTGCTTATAGTTGCCTAGAGGAGCAGGGAAGGTAAACAAATAAAAAATATCTGGTTCTTTGCTCTTAAGGATGTGATATTTAGCTATAGAGAAGGTACACTGGTGAGCAAGTAATCATTCTACAAAGTTTTAAGAGGAACAAATTTGAAGTGCTGTGGCACTTAGAAGTTGCTAACTATCCTGTGAAATTGTATATATTTTCAAGAGAAGTGGTACTTATGCTAAATTTTCGAATATAAATAGAAGGATGTCAGATTGAGAAGTGAGCATAAGACTGTTCCAAGTGGATTGAAAGCACATGGGAATAGTGAAACCTGCGAATGCTTGAGAAATAATATAAGAAGCAAAATGTGGTTACTGTCACCTCCCATTCAATGTTTTTATTTGATTCTGAATCAGTACACCTGAGAATTAGATTAGATAACTCAGAGAAACAGTAACATGAAGTACTGGTAATTTTGACCACTTTTCAGCCACATAAACATGAGGATCCTTCAGAAAACTTTTCATAAATATCACTACCCAGCCCTTACCCTTAGAATGAATCTAATTTCCTTTTTATGTAATGAGAATTGACATTTTAGAAAGCTCCCGGTGTGAGTCCAATGTGTAGCCGCAGTTGAGAACCACTGGGGCACAACATATGCAATGTTGGGGAGGATGAGCTGGAAACCAAGTCTGGAGGCCAAGTCGAGGCTGGATTGTAATGGTCTTTTAGGCTGTGCTGGAGTTTGGGTTTTAAGGCCAAACAGGGTTTTGTGCAAGATCTTGATGTGATCAAATCAGTGTTCTCAGAACAGAAATAGCTTTTGAGAATACCATGAAGTGGGAAATGAAATATTGTTGCAATAATGTAGGTATAAGTTGATGAAATAAACCTCTTGTTTTAATTCTCCCTATACTTAGGATAGTGTCTGGAAAGATTGTTTGCTAGATGCTAAAGAAGGGCGATATTTAGGATGGTAAATGCAAAGGATTTGTTGATTGGATGCACTATTGAAGGAGAAGGTTCAAGACTTCTCGTTTGTTTTAGGAACAAACAGCAACATGTTCTAGTTTGTTTTGATATAAAAGTCTTAGGATATGTTTTATTCTGTCTTGAATTTAAATTTTTAAATTCTTGAATAAGTCTGGAAATAAGTGAGAAGAGTTAAGACAAAATATTTGTGCAGTTTTAAGCAATCCATTTGCCTTGAAGGAGAAAGATTGCCTTTGTGTTAAATGTATCTCTGCAAAGTCACGCACAATCACAACTTGAAAAGGTCAAGTAAGTCTTCCATGGCCTCCCGATGGCTTTTTTAAAATAAAAGAAGGACGAATATTTCAGGGAGAAGTAAAGTCAAAGAAAAGAAAGAGAGAGAGAGAAGAGTTGGCATCCATAGCTCAGTGGGTAGGACACTAGCCACATACTCTGGGGCTGGTGGGCTTGAACCCAGCCCTGGCCTGCTAAAAACAACAATGACTAAAACAGCTGTGTATTGTGGCAGGTGCTTGTAGTCCCAGCTACTTGGGAGGCTGAGGCAAGAGAATCGCTTAAGCCCAAGAGTTTGAGGTTGCTATGAGCTATGATGCCACTGGCACTCTAACGAGGATGACAAAGTGAGACTTGATCTCAAAAAAAAAAAAAAATGAAAGAAAGAGAAGAAAGAGAGAGAGAGAAAAGAAAAGAGAGAGAGAGGAAGAAGGAAACAGCTTTTCTGTCAATGGTTAATGTAACTTATTCCACACTGGCCTTCTTAGAGTTTCTAAAAGAGACCCAATATTCTCATCTCAGTGCCTTTATACTCTGTATTCTTATCCAGATTTTCACACGATTCTCTCTCTTTTTTCTTATATTTCTGCTCACATCTCCCCCATCAGAGAAATATTTTATCTCTCCGATGCTCCACCCCACCTTGTCAGTGACTTCATCTTTTCTCTGCATTTTTCCCCTTCACCAGACCTATCACTGCCTGTAATGAATGAATTATTTCTAGAAAGAAAAACACCATAGGCAAGGAATGAATTATTTATGGCAGGCATGATGGAAGGAAGGCAGGAAAGCATCTTAACAGGAAAGTTTGTCTCATGAAAGATGACTATTTCTGCCTTTTGTCCAAAAGTCCATGATGAAGTGTGGTTATTATTGAAGGTGTTGACTCTCCATAGTGTGAAAACAGACAAATAAAAAAGCAAGAGAAGTCTGGAATAATTTGGGCACATTGGTTCTGTAATGAATAAAAGTTAAAATGTTAGAAGTTAAGTTTTCAGAGCTTTCATGCCCTCAAACTATAGACAGTTCTGACAGCATCACAAGTACATTGCCATTTCTAGTTCCTGGACATTTCTTCTGTGAGAGCTGCTAGAATTCAAGTCACTGTGAGAGACAGGCTTTCTGAAGGGATAGAAAATGCAAATCTCCTTGAAATCAAGAGTCATCTCTATAGAGCTTGTTGTAGTATTCCAGGGAACTAGGATCATGTGAATTTAATCAATAATTTTTTCATTCATTCATGAAGATATTTTCCAAGGGCTATGTATGTGCCAGGCACATCCCTAGACCCTGGTAATGAAGGGGTAAACATAGCAGACATGTTTATTGCCCTCATAAACCTTAAAGTTTACCAGGGGCAGATAGTTAAAAAATTACTAAAGAAGGGTGGTGCCTGTGGCTCAAAGGAGTAGGGCGCCAGCCCCATATGCTAGAGGTGGTGGGTTCAAACCCAGACCCAGCCAAAAACTGCAAAAAAAAAATTAAAAAATTAAAAAAAATTACTAAAGAAGCTTCTTGAAGCAGCAGGCAAATTTTCTGGATACAAATAAGTATAAAAAAGTTATTTTTAGGCTTGGCACCTGTAGCTCAGCAGCCACATACACAGGGGCTGGCGGGTTCAAACCTGGCCAAACAACAACAATGACACTACCAAGGGTGACATACTGAGACTCCGTCTCAAAAAAAAAATTTTATTTTTAAAAAGTGTCTGAAGATCATAATAAAATAAATCAAATCATTCTAACATTTCCACTCTAAGTCTGAACTAGAAATAGAACGAGGATCAGAAAAGGATAAAATAATAATAATAATAATGTCAACTAATGTATCTTTGAGTTATGAAATGTTCTTAGGACAAATGCTTGCTAAAAATATTAGCAGGAAATATATATATATCTTTTAATTTTAATCTTTCTGTTGGTCAGTATTTCAATAAATACTTAATGAGAAACGTACGCCTTAAGAGTGATTTAGCTCATAAAAATAGAAGTTTGTTTTAAGATACCATATTCGTTTGAATGATTTACTTCTTTTAAACCTTTTGTTGTTTTTTCCCTATCTTTGAGGACAATTTCATTAGCATTCACACTGTTTTTGTCTGTAGAGGCTTAAACTCCTGTGAAATAATGGTGCTCAAATTACTTAAATGTGTATTCATTTTCCTTTGCAGCTCTACTAATGGCTTTATTATATACACATAAATATTTATGTTTTTTTTTCAATTTCAGTGAATGAAAATATTTAGAGGGGAAAAAAGGGATGCTCATTTAAGCTTGATGAAAAGTGCACAGGGAAAAAATTTTAAAAACTATTTGCATGATTTAAGATATCAGACAAATGGATTTCCAAATGCTGGTACTGAGGGAGCCGAGAATAACATTGCCATCCTAGAAAACTAAATTTATGAGTATGCAGCTCACAGGTGAAGCCACAGAAGAAAGAAGAGTCTGTGCTGGGGAAAATGCTGACAGATGGCAAATTTGCTGATCCCTTTCTCTCATAATGAAGCAGGACGCTCAGCTAGAGTTGCAAGCCAGATATTAATGCATTTTCCATTGATTAAGGCCAATAAGGTTTTATTGCTGTAGTGGGTAATGTTTCTAGCTGCTGTAAGACAGCAGAAAACTTATTCAAATATTAAATTAGATTATTAAAGATAAAATAACATTGCCAGAAAAACAAAATTAAAATAAATCCACAAATAGTGCAATATTTAATAATTAAAAAAAGGCCCATGTCGAAGATAGTTAAAAGACAAAGGCTTTTTTTTATACTCTAGGGTAAGTCTTTGTAATAAATACATCTTACATATGAGCATATACAAATATACAAAATGAGATACATATATATTTTTTACACACCACACACATGCATACATACACAAACTTATACAGTAAGAAGTTTTAGTGGGTCAACTATTCAGATCTATTTCATACGCTCTAAATAATGTATATTTTGCTGGTTACTAAGCTATTGTTTCTCAGACTGAACCCACCCTTCCGTACACTCCTTTGCAATGCTGGGTTTGAGAGTCTGCAATACAAATTTGGGCTTTTCAGCAGTCTCCCCATTGAACTAGACCAATAAATCAAGTCTAGAGGAAGACTGGGAAGCTAGGGACTTACTCCTTCCATTTTCATATTCAGTCACCCTACCAATAATCTTTTCTTCTGCAGCAGCAAGAACATTGCCCTCTCACAGCAATGTCTGAGTCCAGCTTTTAGTTTTTCGAATACCTGTACTTGGAGGTCTCAGTGCAGTTTCTGTTGAAATACTCCAACTCAGAGGTGTGTTTCCCTGTTCACTAGGGTCCCTCCTCAAACTCAATGGTCCCCACACCAGCTGAGTAGCATCCTGTTTCAGAAATCTGCCTTTCAGCTCCAGAGAGCTTCTTACCAAAGCTCTGCTCTAGCCTCTGTCACCATAACCGAGTGTGACTGCTGCTTCCAGCTTCATCTGGCATGACACATCTTTCTGTCTTTTAAGATGCTAAGTTAACAATTTTGTTACAAGTCAACAATTTTTCAATATGAAATTATTCTTTTAAAGATAATTAGTAGGCTCAGCGCCTGTGGCTCAAGCGGCTAAGGCACCAGCCATATACACCTAAGGTGGCGGGTTCAAATCCCCAGCCCGGGCCCGCCAAACAACAATGATGGCTGCAACCAAAAAATGGCCAGGCATTGTGACGGGCGCCTGTGGTCCCAGCTACTTGGGAGGCGGAGGCAGGAGACTCGCTTGAGCCCAGGAGTTGGAGGTTGCTGTGAGCTGTGATGCCATGGCACTCTGCCCAGGGGGATAGCTTGAGGCTCTGTCTCAAAAAAAAAAAAAAAAAGAATATAAAATATAAAATTGATACAGTTTCCCCTCTTCTCAGTGCTGGATAAGGACTCCCATTTTGGAGGCCTATGTAAGCTCAACCCCTTTCTCTGGGCCCAAGTGGCATCCCACCTAAGTTGCCACTCCTGGAACAGAGAACACACCCTAAACAAGATTGCAGTCCTACACAGGGAAAGTTTTAAAATTAACTTCTCTCCTCAAACCTCTGGTGCCAAACAGTTGTGACATTCTATCTCCCCAA